>SJYV01003925.1:523991-565532 GCA_006410875.1 Neotragus pygmaeus | reverse complement strand
AATGCTCAAAATTCTCCAGGCCAGGCTTCAGCAATACATGAACCATGAACTTCCAGATGTTCAAACTGGTTTTAGAAAAGGCAGAGGAACAAGAGATCAAATTGCCAACATCTGCTGGATCATCAAAAAAGCAAGTCAAAGCCTTTGACTGTGTGGATCATGATAAACTGTGGAAAATTCTGAAAGAGATGGGATTACCAGACCACCTGACCTGCCTCTTGAGAAACCTATATGCAGGTCAGGAAGCAACAGTTAGAACTGGACATGGGACAACAGACTGATTCCAAATAGGAAAAGGAGTACGTCAAGGCTGTATATTGTTACCTTGCTTATTTAACTTATATGCAGAGTACATCATGAGAAACGCTAGGCTGGAAGAAGCACAAGCTGGAATCAAGATAGCTGGGAGAAATAACAATAACTTCAGATATGCAGATGACACCACCCTTATGGCAGAAAGTGAAGAGGAACTAAAAAGCCTCTTATGAAAGTGAAAGAGGAGAGTGAAAAAGTTGGCTTAAAGCTCAACATTCAGAAAACGAAGATCATGGCATCTGGTCCCATCACTTCATGGCAAACAAATGGGGAAAAAAGTGGAAACATTGTCAGACTTTATTTTTGGGGGCTCCAAAATCACTGCAGATGGTGATTGCAGCCATGAAATTAAAAGACACTTGCTCCTTGGAAGGAAAGTGATGACCAACCTAAATAGCATATTCAAAAGCAGAGACATTACTTGGCAACAAAGGTCCATCTAGTCAAGGCTATGGTTTTTCCAGTGAACATGTATGGATGTGAGAGTTGGACTGTAAAGAAAGCTGAGCACTGAAGAACTGATGCTTTTGAACTGTGGTGTTGGAGAAGACTCTTGAGAGTCCCTTGGACTGCAAGGAGATCCCACCAGTCCATTCTAAAGGAGATCAGTCCTGGGTGCTCATTGGAAGGACTGATGCTAAAGCTGAAACTCCAGTACTTTGGCCACCTCATGTGAAGAGCTGACTCACTGGAAAAGACCCTGATTCTGGGAGGGATTGGGGGCAGGAGGAGGAGGGGATGACAGAGGATGAGATGGTTGGATGGCATCACCAACTCGACGGACATGAGTTTGAGTGAACTCCAGGAGTTGGTGATGGACAGGGAGGCCTGGTGTGCTGCGATTCATGGGGTCGCAAACGGTCGGACACAACTGAATGACTGAACTGAACTGAACTTGTCTCTTCAAAAATCTAAGCAATGATGTTGCCACCAAGAGACAAGAATGGGCAATTGAGAAACAGCTGCCAAATGTGATCCCTCTGAATCCTCCTTTCCCAACACTGGCATTTAATTGTTCACAAAGACCTTTTGATTTCCTTTCACATAAATCTGGCCCACTCATCTCTTCTTCCTCTTCAACACTACTGCCTTGCTTCAAAGTCTCTTCATCTTATGCGTAAACAATTGCATCTCACATTTTCCTGATTGGCTCTCCGACTCCATTCTAACACTCTCCTTATGCTTGTCAGGAATATCCTTTTAATGTTGACATGATAGTGTTTATGCTTACTGTACCATTTCCCAACCTTATGGATTCAGCAGTCGGGCCTCATCTTAAGCCCCTATTTCTGCCACGCTCCCCACCAGATAGTGCATCTTGTGTTCTAATTACACTCAACCTTTTTTCTTTGGAAGGGATGATGCTAAAGCTGAAACTCCAGTACTTTGGCCATCTCATGAGAAGAGTTGACTCATTGGAAAAGACTCTGATGCTGGGAGGGATTGGGGGCAGGAGGAGAAGGGGACGACAGGGGATGAGATGGCTGGATGGCATCACTGACTCAATGGATATGAGTCTGAGTGAACTCCAGGAGTTGGTGATGGACAGGGAGACCTGGCATGCTGCGATTCATGGGGTCGCAAAGAGTTGGACACGACTGAGCGACTGAACTGAACTGAACCTCAAGTCCTCTAGCCAGTTCACACCTGCACATCTCTGTTCCTTATTGACCATGCTGTTCCCCATTTCTCAGATGTTCTTCTCTATCACCTCTGTAGCATGAATTTATTTCAAGAGGCAGCTGAAATGTTGCTACTCCTGAAGCCCACCCTGGTTCCTCCAGGACGGAAGGTCATTTCCTCCTCTGCGTGGGCTAGCACCCTCCTTATTTTACATTGGAGGATAGCCAGTTAACAGTGTGAGTTTCAGGTGGACAGCAAAGGGCCTTAGCCATATATGTACACGCATCCATTCTCCTCCAAACCCCCTCCCATCCAGGCTTCCACGGGACACTGAGCACAGTTCCCTGCACTATACAGTAGGTCCTTTTTGATTACCCAAGGTCTCCTTTACTTTTGTCCATCTCTTTCACTTCTCTGTGGGTTCTCTGACCTCAGCACTTAGTATCCCAGGAACTAACACAGGGCCTCACATATATGTCCTGCTCATTCAGGTTTGCTGAATACGTAAGTAAGGTGATACAGGAAGTTTCTCTGATCAACAATTCTGTGTGACAACATGACCAGCTTCCCTTCCTCCCTCCTTCCCACTATCCTAACCTTTCTTCCTTCCTTTCAACAAACACTAGGTACCAGAACTCTTTCATACTTTCTAGAAGAACAGAGAGCAATTGTTCCTTAGTTGAAAATCAAAGACAAGAGAGTTGGCATTTCCAAAATAGCTGTATGAGGAGCTCAGAGGGCCTTCTCACCAGAAAATAACCATAGCTAGTGAAAAAGTTTTTTAAAATTCTGGAAATCATCCTAAGGAGACAGAGCAGATGGAGAAATATTTATTCAAGAAAATCTACTAAATCTCAGTAAGAATAGTGACAGTTCATGGTGTTTGAGCCAGGAGCTTCCTGTTTCCCACCTCAGGGTGATGGAAGTTTTACTCCAGGTGAATGCAAATTAGAACACAAGGTTCCCTCTACCCACAGACCCCAGAATTAGGGTACCTTGATAGGAGGGGTAGGCTGCCAACATTTCTCATGATCCCCAGCTCAGGTGTTTCAGAAGTTTTATTCTGGGAAGGAGGAGATGAGAAGTCTTCATCCATCCCCCATCTTAAAAACAGAACCTCCACCTCAAGTATAGCAGGTCAAGAATACTGGGATTTTATCTCCCTTGCCCTTGTTTTCTCATAAAGTGATGGTTCTGTGCTGGAAGAGGAAAGCTGAGAAGACAAAAGGTTACTGTACCTGACCAGCATTACAGTTATAAAGCAGGAGTGTCAATTTAAGAGAAATAGACTTGTCATGTGTAACAGAATGCTAGGAAGATTAAAAGCTGATTTCTCCTCAGAAATCATGGCGACTGAAAGGCAATGGGATAATATATTCAAAGTTCTGAAAAAAATCTGCCAACCAAGGAATTATATCTAGTAAAAATATTTTTCAAAAATTCAGATGAAGATATTCTTAGATAAACAAAAAATGGAGAGAAGCCATTGTTAGCAGATCTGCCTTAAAAAAAAAAAAACAAAACAAAACAAAACTAAAGGATATCCTTCAGGCCAAATGCAAGTGACTCCAGATAAGAATTCAGATCCATAAGAGAGAACAGTGGAGCAGGAAGACCTTGTGCTTGTCTCCTCCCACGGGACACCAAAATCACAATTATTTACAGAGCCGCTATTGATGAGAATGACCTGAAAACTAGTAGAAAAGATCTACCACTAACGAAATAAAGTGAGTGAGTGAAGTCACTCAGTCGTGTCCGACTCTTTGCAACCCCGTGGACTGTAGCCTACCAGGCTCCTCTGTCCATGGGATTTTCCAGGCAAGGGTACTGGAGTGGATTGCCATTTCCTTCTCCAATGATGAGAATGACCTGAAAACTAGCAGAAAAGATTTTATACCACTAACGATATAAAGTAGGGACCACAATGAAATGGGTAAGAGGAATTAAGATGCAGTATAGTCAAGACCCGCACCCTGAGCTAGGTAACCCACAAACAAGAGGATAATAACAATTGCAGAGGTTCTCCCCAAGGAGTAAAGAGGTCCACCCCCCACATCAGCCTCCCCAACCTGTGGATCCTGCACTGAGAAGATGAGCCAACCTGTGGATCCTACACTGGGAAGATGAGCCCCCAAGGATGTTTGCTCTGAAGGTCAGCTCTCTTGGGAGAGCCAGAGGGCCACAGGAAACAGACTCCATTTTTAAAGAGTGCACACAAAATCGCACACACCCTAAGATCCCACATAGAAGCAGTAATTTGGAAAGAGCCTGTGTCAGACATAATTTCTGATCTTGAGAAAGAGGCAACTGGTATTTACACCGGGGACTGCTGGTGGCAGCCGTTTTGGGGAGCTCATTTTACTATAAGGACATTGTGTTGGTGAGTGCCATTTTGGATAAATATTATCTAAAGATGATGTCTGGGACACACAGGAGTATGATTAGGAGGGGTCTCTTTTCATGCTTCCCAGGTGATGTGGACGATGTTGCACATTCACAGGGTCAAGTTTAGATAACATATCCATTGGATCATTGAAAAAGCAAGAGAGTTCCAGAAAAACATCTACTTCTGCTTTATTGATTTTGCCCAAGCCTTTGACTGTGTAGATCCAACAAACTGTGGAAAATTCTTCAAGAGCTAGGAATACCAGACCACCTTACTTGCCTCCTGAGAAATCTGTATGCAGGTCAAGAAGCAATAGGTTAGAACCGGACATGGAATAACAGACTGATTCCAAATTGGGAAAGGAGTACGTCAAGGCTGTATATTGTCACCCTGCTTATTTAACTTAAATGTAGAGTACATCATGCGAAATGCCGGACTGGATGAAGCACAAGCTGGAATCAAGATTGCCGAGAGAAATATCAAATAACCTCAGATATGTAGATGACACCAACCTTACGGCAGAAAGTGAAGAGGAATTAAAGAGCCTCTTGATGAAAGTGAAAGAGAAGAGTGAAAAAGCTGGCTTAAAACTCAACATTCAAAAAACTAAGATCGTGGCATCTGGTCCCATCACTTTATGGCAAATAGATGGGGAAACAATGGAAAGAGTGACAGACTAATTTCCTGGGCTCCAAAATCACTGCAGATGGTGACTGCAGCCATGAAATTAAAAGATGCTTACTCCTTGGAAGAAAAGCTATGACCATCCTAGACAGCACATTAAAAAGCAGAAACATTACTTTCCTGACAAAGGTCCATCTAGTCAAAGCTATGGTTTTTCTGGTAGTCATGTATGGATATGAGAGTTGGACCATTAAGAATGTTGAGTGCCAAAGAACTGATGCTTTTAAACTGTGGTGTTGGAGAAGACTCCTGAGAGTCCCTTGGATTGCAAGGAGATCCAACCAGTAAATCCTAAAGGAAATCAGTCCTGAACATTCATTGGAAGGACTAATGCTGAAGCAGAAACTCCAATATTTTGGTCTCCTGATGTGAAGAACTAACTCAGTGAAAAAGACCCTGATGCTGGGAAAGGTTGAAGGCAGAGGAGAAGGGGAAAACAGAGGATGAGATGATTGGATGGCATCACCAACTCAATGGACATGAGTTTAAGCAAGCTCTGGGAGTTGGTGATGGAAGGGAAGACTGGCATCCATGGAGTCGCAGAGTCGGACAGGACTGAGTGACTGAATTGACTGATTTTAGGGAAGGAAAGAGGAATACTATGTCATTTGTTCACCCACGTGGGTAACCATCTACTGCAGCTGTTCCTACTGACCATTGGAGAGAAGCAATAGCTCCATCCGTGAATACCCTGCCTTCCTGGCAGGTACGTGAGCTTCCAAGGGAGTAGTAAGCACTGACGGCACACATTCCTTTATTTGATGCTCTTTTTCATGTGGGCGCCTTTAAGATCATATTGCTTTAAGATGATCAGATTTTTTTCCTTTAATGGAACACCACCAAGCCCTTCTTCCCCCAACCTTGTAATTCACATTGAATAATAAAACTTAACGTTGAACTGTCATTTGATATTGCAACACCATAGATGCCAAAGGTAAGGCCTTGAGTTTGTCAGAAGTTTGCAATTCTTGGTCCAGCAAGTTTTCAGGATGTAATCTGGAAGTGTTTTCAATGCCAAAAGAAATATGACACCCCTCTCTTCTGTTTTCATTTCCTTTTTATCCTGGTCTTCTTTTCCCCTGGTATCTTTTATAGTCTCCACATTGCCTCTTTGAGGCGGTCTCTCCAGCACGTGGAAGCACCTCCTCCCAGGAAAGGCACTGCATTTGCTGCTGTTTTTGCTTCCTCCTCTCTGATTCCCTGACCTTTCTTTCCATCGTGCCTCTGTGGTCTACAGCCTGTCTTCTCTCCGCCTTTTTGTCTGGCCATGAGACGGAGCCCTCCCTCTCCTCTCTGCCGGCTGTACACGTGGATCTATCATGCTCTTTCTGGATGAGGACTCTGGTCACTCTACGTCTTGAGTTTTACTTTTCTGTGGTCATTTTATAGGTCCTCCACTCATGAAGTCACATTTGTTCAGCAAATGTGTACCCACGATGGCTACAAGCTATTCAGAGTCTCTCAGATGTCCTGACCCTGCATATCACCAAGGAGAGGGTGAGAGAGTAATAAATGTAATTCCTCAGCACACCTGGAGGGACAGCTCCAAGTAGAAAAGGTCTAAGTAATTCAGATCCTTGTATTTCTCCCGATGGAACTATAATACTTTAGGTAAGAGAGACTCTCCCTAAATATGTGCTGAGGATCTAAATTTTGGGGATATGTGTATGGCCTTGCCGAATAAACATTAAAGACATCATAAAGAGTGGAGTAAATTGTAAATATATGGCCTTCTTCCATTTTTAAACAAAGCCATTGATACTGTTGATACACCAAGGTAGCCTAAAGTCCAGCAGTCCTAGCACAAGTGGCTCTTAAAATCTATGTCTTAGAGCATCATATCCTAATATAGGTAGCAATAAATCCCTGTACTCTACCTTCCAATCCGCTGCTAACCTGCATCTTCCTCCACTTCACAGGCAAATGCTTATAAATTCTCGGTATTCTCTGGCTCCAGTCCCTCAACTACTCTTCACACCTCATTTCACTGTGGTCTGGTTTCTATATTCGACACTCTATTGAAACTGCTCTTCTCAGGTCAACTTACACCTCCTTATTGCCACACCCAATGATCTTTTTTTTTTTTGTTACTAGACCTTATTTTTTTTAAGAGCAGTTTTAGGTTCACAGCAAAACTAAGGGGGAAGGTATAGATATTTCCCATTTATCCTATATCCCCACACATGCACAACCTCCCCATCATTGACCTCCCCACCAGAGTTACAGCTGATGAACCTACACTGACCCATTATTACCACCCAAAATCCATAGCTTATGGTAGGGATCACTGTTGGTGTTGTACATTCTATGAGTTTGGATAAATGTATAAAGACATGTATCCATTATTACAGTATCATGCAGAATAGTTTCAGTGCCCTGAGAATCGTCTATGCTCAGTCTATTTATCCTCCCCGCCCCTAGCTCCTAGTAATGGATAATCTTTTTACTGTCTCCATGGTTTTCATTTTCTAGAATGTCATTATGTTATAATCATACAGTATGTAATCTTTTTATATTGACTTTTTTTTTTTTTTTTTTTACTTAGTAATATGCCTTTGAGGTTCTTCTTCATGGCTGAACAGTTCTTTAATGGCTTGGTCATTCCCTTTTAGCGCTGAATAATATTTCATTGCCTGAATGTACCACAGTTTACTTCTCCATTCACTCTTGAAAGACATCTTGGTTGCTTCCAAGTTTTGGCAATTATGAATAAAGTTGCTATAAACATCCATGTACAGATTTTTGTGTGATGTAAATTTTCAACTTCTTTGAGTAAATATCAAGCAATAAGATTGCTGGATTCTATGGTAAGAATATGTTTAGTTTTGTAAGAAACTGCCAAAGTGTCATCTTTTTTTAAGTTTAAAATTTTATTTATTTATTTATTTAGGCTGTGCTGGGTCTTTGTTGCTGTACGGGCTTTCCTCTAGTTGCAGAGGGTGGGGGTTACTCTCTAGTTGTGGTACATGGACTTCTCGTTGCTGTGGTGTCTCTTGTGGAGCATGGGCTCTATGCATGCTGACTTCAGTGGCCTCAGTAGTTGTGGCATAGGCGCTTAGTTGCTCTGAGGCATGTAGGATCTTCCTGATCCAGGGATCGAACCCATGTCCCCTCCATTGGCAGGTGCATTCCTTACCACCAACCCACCAGGGAAGCCTTCTAAAGTGTCTTCTAAAGGAGCTGTATCATTTTTCATTCCTGCCAGCAATGAGTGTGAGTGCCTGCATCCTCCCAAGAATTTGGTGTTGTCAGTGTTTGGGATTTGGGCCATTCACATAGGCATATTGTTTTCTTAATAGTCTGCAATTTCCTGTTGTCCTATGAGGTGGAACATCTTTTCACATGTGTATTTGCCACCTGTATCTTCTTTGGTGAGGTGGCTACTAAGGTCTTTGGTCTATTCTTTTTAAATTGGGTTGTTTTCTTACTGTTGGGGTTTAAGAGGTTTTTTTTTTTTGGTATATTTTGGATAACAGTCCTTTATCAAAAGTATCTTTAACTAATACAAATATTTTCTCATAGTTTGTGGCTTCTCTTTATTTTCTTGACAGTGTCTTCCAGGGAGCAGAAGTTTTTAATTTTAGAAGTCTAGTTCATTGATTTTTTTTTCTTTCAGGCTGTGCCTTTGGTGTTGTATATAAAAAGTCATTGCTATACCCTAGGTAATATAGATTTTATCCTTCTAGGAGTTATAGTTTTGGGTCCTGGAACCATTTCTCTATGGATACTGGCAAATGACTATATGCAGACACACACATACTCTAATATTAAATATACATATTTCATATCTTAACTGGGCTTCCCTGGTGACTCAGCACTAAAGAAATTCAATTGAGTTCAGTTCAGTCACTCAGTCATGTCTGACTCTTTGCGATCCCATGGACTGCAGCACGCCAGGCTTCCCTGTCCATCACCAACCCCAGAAGCTTACTAAAACTCATGTCCATCATGTCAGTGATGCCATCTAACCATCTCATCCACTATTGTCTCCTTCTCCTCTTGCCTTCAATCTTTCCTAGCATCATGGTCTTTTATAATGAGTCAGTTGTTTGCATCAGGTGGTCAAAGTGTTGGAGCTTCAGCTTCAGGATCAGTCAGTCCTTCCAATGAATATTCAGAACTGATTTTCTTTAGGACTGACTGGTTGGATCTCCTTGCAGTCCAAGGGACTCTCAAGAGTCTTCTCCAACACCACAGTTCAAAAGCATCAATTCTTCGGCGCTCAGCTTTCTTTATGGTCCAACTCTCACATCTATACATGACCACTGGAAAAACCACAGCTCTGACTAGATGCACCTTTGTTGGTAAAGAAAGACCTTTGTCAGCCTCTTCCAACAATACAAGAGAAGACTTTACACATGAACATCACCAGACAGTCAATACCGAAATCAGATTGATTATAGTCTTTGCAGCCCAAGATGGAGAAGCTCTACACAGTCAGTAAAAACAAGACTGGGAGCTGACTGTGGCTCAGATCATGAATTCCTTATGGCCAAATTCAGACTGAAATTGAATAAAATAGGGAAAACCATTAGACCATTCAGGTATGACCTAAATAAAAAACCTTATGATTATATAGTAGAAGTGACAAATAGATTCAAGGGATCTGACAGACAGAGTGCCTAAAGAACTATGGATGGAGGTTTGTGACATTGTACAGGAGGCAGTGATCAAGACCATCCCCAAGAAAAAGAAATGCAAAATGGCAAATGGTTGTCTGAGGAGGACTTACAAATAGCTGAGAAAAGAAGAGAAGTGAAAGGCAAAGGAGAAAATCAAAGATATACCCATTTGAATGCAGAGTTCCAAAGAATAGCAAGGAGAGANAAGAAGAGAGTGAAAAAGTTGGCTTAAAGCTCAACATTCAGAAAACTAAAATCATGGCATCTGGTCCCATTTCTTCATGGCAAATAGATGGAGAAACAGTGGAAACAGTGGCAGACTTTATTTTCTTTGGCTCCAAAATGACTGCAGATGGTGACTGCAGCCATGAAATTAAAAGACATTTAGTCCTTAAAAGGAAAGTTATAACCAACCTATACAGTGTATTAAAAGGCAGAGACGTTACTTTGCCAACAAAGGTCCATCTAGTCAAGACTATGGTTTATCCAGTGACCATGTATGGAGATGAGAGTTGGACTATAAAGAAAGTTGAGCACTGAAGAATTGATGTCTTTGAACTGTGGTATTGGAGAAGACTCTTGAGAGTCCCTTGGACTTCAAGGAGATCCAGCCAGTCTATCCTAAAGGAGATCAGTCCTGCGTGTTCATTGGACAGACTGATGCTGAAGCTGAAACTCCAGTACTTTGGCAGCCTGATGGGAAGAGCTGACTCATTTGAAAAGGTCTGATGCTGAGAATGATTGAAGGTGGGAGGAGAAGGGGACGGTAAAGGATGAGATGGTTGGATGGCATCACCAACTCAATGGACATGAGTTTGGGTAAACTCTGGGAGTTGGNGATGGGAAGAGCTGACTCATTTGAAAAGGTCTGATGCTGAGAATGATTGAAGGTGGGAGGAGAAGGGGACGGTAAAGGATGAGATGGTTGGATGGCATCACCAACTCAATGGACATGAGTTTGGGTAAACTCTGGGAGTTGGTGATGGACAAGGAAGCCTGGCGTGTTGTAGTCCATCAGGTCACAAAGAATTGGACAAGACTGACCGACTGAACTGAACTGAACTGAGGGTTCAACAGACGTGAACTGAAAACTTCTAAATGCTCAAGCTGGATTTAGAAAAGGCAGAGGAATAGAGATCGAATTGCCAATATCTGTTGAATCACACAGAAAGCAAGGTATTTCCAGTAAAACATCTACTTCTGCTTCATTGACTATGCCAAACCCTTTGACTGTGTGGAGCACACCAAACTGTGGAAAATTCTTAAAGAGATGGGAATATCAGGACACCATACCTGCCACCTGAGAAACCCGTGTGCAGGTCGAGAAGCCACAGTTAGAACTGGACTGGAATAATGATCAGGCTCCAAACTGGGAAAGGAGTACGTTAAGCCTGTATATATTGTCATCTTGCTTATTTAACTTATACGCAGAATATATTCATTGGAAGGACTGATATTGAAGCTGAAACTCCAATACTTTTACCATCTGATGCAAAGAGCTGAGTCATTGGAAAAGATCCTGATGCTGGGAGAGATTGAGGGCAGGTGGAACGGGAATATCACAGGATGAGATGTTTGGTTGGCACCACCAACTCAGTGAACATGAGTCTGAGTAAACCGTGGGAGATGATGAAGGACGGGAAGCCTGGTGTGCTCCAGTTCATGGGGTCGCAAGTCAGACAGGACTGAGCGACTGAATAACAAGAACAAATGTAAGAAAATGACAGGCCTTCTAAATTACATTTCTAAGGAACACTGACTTGGGGTAATATGGAAGACAGTTTCCGGAGCTCTGACATCTGCATCACAGTGGCTGGCATCCAGACTCTGAGTAGGAGTCAACATCATCAAAGTTATCTGGATCTGGAGTTTAGAGTCACTAAATAGCCAGGACAGTTGAGGGACTCATGCCAGATGGTCTTTGAGATCTCCTTGGGGAAATTCCTGAACTATTTGAAAGAATCTTTAAAAGAGAGGCTAGAATGCCAACAACTTCCATGGTAGAAGATGAACACGGGTGAGTGACCCTGCTGAAGTTGAGACCAGCCCTCTGCTGTGACTAGCGCAGCCTGAGAAATACAAATGATGTGTGTGTTGTCTAGGTAGGTCAGGGTTGTGTTGTGTTGTCAGGTAGGAAGGTAATGATTTATGAGTTCCCTGGTGGCTCAGATGGTAAGGCATCTGCCTACAATGCGTGAGACCCGGGTTCAATCCCTGGGTTGGGAAGATCTCCTGAAGAAGGAAATAGCAACCCACTCCAGTATCTTTGCCTGGAAAATCCCATGGACAGAGAAACCTCATTGGCTATATAGTCCATGGGGTCACAAAGAGCTGGACAAAACTGAGCGACTTCACTTTCACTTTTCACTTTAGGTAGTTCATCACCTGAGGACATTTTACAATTTCTGGTATATACCAAAGTACTGGCTTATTTTCTTTGCCCTACAATACTTCCAACAGCCTGAGGTCTAGATACAATGGACTGTTACAAGGCAGGAGGCTTCTCTGTACAATTAATTGCCTATAATTTTATGGGAGGGCTAAGAAGAGTCAAATCATGGTTCCTGAAGACATTCAAGATATTAGATCTGATAGAGAGAGTGCCTGAAGAACTATGGACAGAATTTCACAGCATTTAACAGGAGACAGTGACCAAAACCACTACCAAGAAAAGGAAATGCTAAAAGGCAAAATGGTTGCCTGAGGAGGCCTTACAAATAGGTCAGAAAAGAAGAGAAGTGAAAGGCAAAGGAGAAAAGGAAAGATATACCTATCTGAATGTGGGTTTCAAAGAATAGCAAGAAGAGATAAGAAAACCTTCCTAAGTGAACATTTCATGCAAAGATGGGCTCAATAAAGGACAGAAATGGTGTGAACCTAACAGAAGAAGAAGATATTAAGAAGAGGTAGCAAGAATACACAGAAGACCTATACAAAAAAGATTTTCATGATCCAGTAATCAAAATGGTGTGATCACTTGTCTAGAGCCAGACATCCTGGAATGTGAAGTCAAGTGGGCATTAGCATCACTACAAATGAAGCTAGTAGTGATGATGGAACTCCAGTTGAGCTATTTCAAATCTTAAAAGACAATGCTGTGAAAGTGCTGCACTCAATATGCCAGTGTTAGGTAGTTAGAATAGGAAAAAGGAGTCCAGAATGGCAGGGGCTAAAAGACAAGGAAGGGAAAAGCCCTTGAAAATAGAACAAAGGAAGGTCCGAGGACCAGAGTGAGGACCTCAGGTAGAACAAACAGCGCTCCTGGCTGGCCCCATTTACAAAGGGAGGCCTGGGAGGAGGAAGAAACCTGTAAGGAGAGGAGCCAAAATGCCAGGGGTCTCCCTCTCTCTCTCTCTGTCTCTCTCTCTCTCTCTCTCATCTTTGCATCTTTTTGGTTGGATGCCCTCACGGTTCGAGGATGTATTTTCCTTTATTTTCTAAATAAAACTGAGCTGCAACGTGGGGCTGTAACACTGTCCAAGAGCTGTGATGTGTGCAGGGCTTTAACGTCCGTTGTTTAATTTTCTGTTGTGAAGAGACAGAACCGAGATTACACTCCCCTGACATCTATGGTGCTATGACTTGGGTTTAACCTGGCTGAAACAACCTTGGCGCAGATTAAGGTTACCTGACTTTGACTTGTCATCTTGCACCCAGCTGACTTTAATGGGTTTATGTTGGGCTCTTGGCTGTGCCCTTCTCGCAGAAGCTGTGCCCTGCCCCCTTCCCTCCTGGTTCGTGCTGTTTCTCTGTGCCCCGTCCAGGCCCACAGTGTGGCCTCTACAGTCTTCTGGAGGCACAACCAGAAAATAGCTGGCCCTTGGGGGGAAATACTGTATAATATCCACTCCCTCCAGATATTCAGGCCTTCATCTTCCATGTTCCCTACAGAGAAATGACCAAATAGGGGTTGCCATCTTAGTTCCACAGACTAATTTGCCAGAAACTCCTTCATATATTGAAGGTGAGACTCTTAAAGCTAAGAGNTGATCCTTAGTGTGGCTGTCCCCCTGACCTAGCCCCTGGCTTGACCTGATCTTGTATTCTGGGCTGGGCTCTGCTTTAGGAGAGCTCCCTGTAACTGTCGAGGCATGTCTCACTCTCTGAGGGGGCATGGAGGCCTTAATGAGCTGGTGGAGGGACTTATGCTTCTTTTGGGGGATGGGCTTAACTTTGGGCACAGCTGTTAGGAAAGTCACTTCAGGTAACAGTGTTCTATGGAAAGTTCTGCTATGGTCTTGCTGACAATTACTCTCATCCCTTGCCTAGTAGTGGCTTCTCTTGGACTGAAGATAGTATAGAACAGACAGTTGGCACATGTGTTGCTGGAGAATGGAATTCCGTGAAAGTCAAAGCAACAGACAAACAGACAGACAAACAATTAGAATGCGCTCTGCTTGTGGCTTAGGGTATTCTGCTGTGGGAATGCAGAGAGACAACAGGGAAACGAAGAAAGCAAGCCTGAAACTCCAGCCAGTGACAGTCTTCATGGCCCCAGGATTCTGAGGAAGAATGAAGTTGGAAGGAGCCTTATTTGTTTGTCCTGATTTATTAGCTAGTTCTATGGAATCCACTCAATCATACCAGCTCTAAAACACTCTTTAAATGAAATCTTTAAGTGAACCAGAACCCATGAGAAAGAGAATTCCTTGCCCCTCAAGTCCCTCACCTTTCTGGGGATGAACTAGGTATTTCATATAAGAGTCTCCACTTTTCAGCTTGAGGCAAATAACTATTCACTCTTAGAATACTGCATGTAATATCTGAACATACACACATTGCTTTAAATCTTCTCTGTGAGTTTATCACATCTTATGCTGCTTGAGGGAATAATCATATCTAATTGAAGATTTACAACTCCAATAGTACAAGCATTTATGCAATCATTTATCTACTCATTCATACAAACATTTATTGGATTTACAAATTTTGACTGAAAACCTACTTTGTAGCAAGGCACTGGGGAAAGCTCTGGGAGGCATAGAGTAATGATGAAGTCAGTCCCTGAAGAAGGAGCATAAAATCAATCCACTGGGCCCAAGAACACATGAAAAGATGCTCAACCTCACTCATAATAAGAGAAAAGCAAATTAGAGCTGCACAAAGATTTTACCCAATAGACTAGAAAAGCCCCCCAAGTGGTAACCCGCTGTGTTGGCGAGGCTGTGGGGAAGCAGGCAATTCCAGATATTGCTGACAAGGATGAAAAGTTGTACTACTTCCCAAAGAGGATAATTCTCAAATCTCTGTGAAAGTTATAAATATATGTAGACTTTGATGCAGTGAGCCCATTTATAGAAATGTATTCTATGGTTATATAGGCACATATACAAAATGATATAAGGGCAAACTATTTTTCTGCAGCATCATCTGTAACAGTGAAAGATTATTAAAATATACACATCCATCAATAAGGGTCTGATTCTACATATAATGGAATACCATGTAGCTGACAAGAAGAATGATGTGGAAAAATCTTCAAGATCTATTATCAAGTGAGAAAAGCAAAATCCAGAGATGCATGTTACCTTTTTTATTTTTAAGAAGGAAGATAAGAATATGCATTAGTATTTCCTTGAGTTTACACAAAGCAACTCTTGGATACACAAGGAGGTCATGAAAATGTCTTAGAGTGGTGGTGCTGTGGACATATCGTGCTTGATGGGAAGGGGACAGATGGGAACAGGCGGGAGCAAAACCCTTCACTGTATGCTTCTGTATTGTTTGGATTTAAGAGTCACGTGGCTGTTACTACCTCTTCAAAAAATAAAATAGGTCTACTTAAAAATATTTTTTAGAGAAGGCACATACTTGTTCCAATAATGTGTACAATACATGTTGGGCCATATTTTCTTATTAAATCTAAAACTCCTTGAGGGATGAATCACATAACAGCCTTGTAAACTAATCTCTCAGATGCTTTCTCCCTTTCCAATTTCTCTTGTAAACCCTTGCCAGATTAATCTTCTCAAATACCCCTTTAGACAGACGGTCAGAAATGTTTCCTTATGGTCTCTGCATCAAATTCAAACATCTCTGTTCGACTTTTAGGTCTCTCCCCAGACTCACTCCATCTGACTGATGCAATCTAACGTCCACTACTGAGATCTCCAACTAGCACCTCATGCTCCTATCAGGCTGGGTTCAACGATGTCCTTGAATGATTCCATCCCTGTGCTTTCATTTGGGCTATTTCCCTTGTCCCTGGGGATGCCTTCCACTTTGCCTTCTGTTTATTCTGAGCCTCACGGTCTCCCAAGGCCACTCCCTTCCCTAAAGACTGTGCTGTGAGTCCACACTGACCTGTTCCTTTTGTGACCTCTGAGATACCATCAGTGCTAGGCTTGGCTTTGATTTTGTGTGATCCTTATGTCCTTAAAGATAAAGCCAATGGCACCTAAACACACACACACACATACACACACACACACACACCCCACTGGGACCCTTGGGAAGCAGCAACATTAACCGTACACATATATAGTTTTCTGGGTTCTACTAAGGAGAGGTTGTCCAGTTACAGCTGTCTGACTGGCTAGACCTCAACTCATNAACACACACACACACACACACACACACACACACACCCCACTGGGACCCTTGGGAAGCAGCAACATTAACCATACACATATATAGTTTTCTGGGTTCTACTAAGGAGAGGTTGTCCAGTTACAGCTGTCTGACTGGCTAGACCTCAACTCATCTCCCACTTTATGCTTTAAATGGGGCTTTAGGAACCATGAGCCAAATTCTGTTCTGATTCCTGTTAAATGTTACTTGCATAATAGGCATCCTGTTGTTGTTGTTTAGCTGCTAAGTCATGTCCAACTTTTTTGTGACCCTGTGAACTGTAGCTTACCAGGCCTCTCTGTCCATGGGATTCTCCAGGCAAGAATACTAGAGTAGGTTGCCATTTCCTTCTCCAAGGAATCTTCCCAACTCAGAGGCTGAACCTGTAGCTCTGCAACGTCTTCTGCATTGGAGGCGGATTCTTTACTACTCACCACTGGGAAAGCCCAGTAGGCATCCTACCTTGAGACAAAACTGAAATCCAAACATTACTGGCTGCACCTGGTGAACTGGAGGGTGGTCCCAGGTGGAGTCCCCCCGACCTCCCACCATCACCACCAGATGAGGGAAGAGGCGGGAGGACATTTGATGTAGGAGAGAAGAGGATGCGGTGTCTTTTCCCAGTCCCTCTCGCTTGTGTCTGAGTGCTATGGAGCAAGATGCTGCGGGGCAAACCAAAGGTCCTGTTTCCACGAGGGATGCCAGGAACCACATAGCAAGACTCCGAGTCTGTGAGGGAGCATCTGCTAGGCCAGTGTGGTTCTGGGATGGTGAGAAGTGGAAAGCAGGAAAGGCAGCTTCCACAGTTTTTGAGTTTTGCAGCTGGAGATGCACCAGGAGCCGGAGTCTGAGCCAGGCGGCCTCGTGAGCCTGGGACAAGTGACTTCTCAAGCCATGGATGTGAGGGAGGGGGCTGCTACGGAATGACAAGAAATACCAATTCTTGAGCAATGTTGAGATCCTTATTGGGGCTGTCAGAAATCCCTGGGTGGTTTGGGGATTCTGCAGCATGCTGGGGAGGGGAGTGGATGGAGGCAAGAGCCAGAGACATTTAGATGACTGCTGGTGGTGTGACCTCATCCACACCCCCAAGCAGAAGACACTTTGCGAAATTTAGCTTACACTTGTCATTCATCAACAAGTTCCTCCCGCAGCGGGGGCCCACAGTCTCACTGATAATGAACCCATGGTTTGAGTGACAGAATTTCAGAGTGAGAGTTAGGAACAGCGAGCAGATTGCATCCTAAGTGCTGACTCCTTCTCATCAACTGGGAATGGCCCCTTTGAGTCCCATCAGGAAGGATTTCAAAGCCCAGTCTGGCTCACTGGGCAAGAACACCATAGTCCACTCTACACATGTCTGCCCTGGGCTCAGAATGGGAGGGCACACTTCTTGTGGATCTGTTATCCTTGCTCCTGTGTTACAGACAGAGACACTGAGCCCTAGAGAAGGGAAGTGGCTTGTTCAAGGTATCCTCACCTTGAACCAGGACCTCACTTTGAACAAGGTATCCTGGCAGAACCAGGACCTATGGCTTCTCCATTACCTCATAAGGTTTGTTTTTGGTTTGTTTTTAGAAAGGCGAAAAAGTAAGGATAGTCAAAATAATGAATGATCTACAACTTTGATTTTAGCTAATAGTTTTATTCTTCCATCCCTTCCCACTGTGCTGCTGTGCTGTGCTTAGCCGCTCAGTCGTGTCTGACTCTGTGACCCCAATGTAGCCCGCTAGGCTCCTCTATTCATGGGATTCTTCAGGCAAGAATACCGGAGTGGGTTGCCATGCCCTCCTTCAGGGACCTTCCCATCCCAGGGATCGAACCCAGGTCTCCTGCATTGCAGGTGGGTGGTTTCTTCTACCATCTGAGCCACCAGGGAAGCCGGAGAAGACTGGAGTGGGTAGCCTGTTCCTTCTCCAGGGGATCTTCCCGGCCCAGGAATTGAACAGGGATCTCCTGCATTGCAGGTGGATTCTTTGCCAGCCAAATACCAGAGAAGCTCATGCCTTCCCTATGCCCCTCCAATCGCTCACAAAGAAACTATGAGTTCCTCATAAAATAGTCAACAGATTTGAGACTTTCTCCTTTCTATCTAGCTCTCTGCCTACTTGTCGGGGGGTAAGATGGGGAACTAAAGGAAATCAAACCGACAGAATACAGGTGGCCTGCAGGAAAAGCAAGCTGGAAAATACAGTTGAATAACCCAGAATCTAGGGTGCCTGCAAACCTTTCTTGTAGGCACTCAGATCCTTTCCCTTTATGGGTGCTGTTTTCCTGAAGCTCCTTCCTCCACCCCTATCACATACACCCCCACCGCCAACCCCCCCAGCTCCACATCTGATCTCTGCAGCTGGGTTTATGAGGAAATAGTGATCTTTTAAGATTCCCCACCTGCCACATCACATCATGAGTCATCACACTGGGGTGTACCTTTGTCTGACGTGCCAGGCCTCTCTGCTCACATCTTAAAAAGCAGTCTTTCACTCACAATAACAATCTGAAACCCATTGATAGAGACCAGGTTTTAAACTAGTGCCTTTCGAGCATCTGAAAGAGATCTAAGCTTTGACCCTAACACGGAGCGCACGGGCACTTAAATGCTTCGCCGTTCTTCCAGGCCTTTATCCAAGATTCAAAGGGAAAACTCAAGGACTGTTAGTGCAATATTCAGGATATTAGTCCTAAGAGAAAAGGGAAATGGAAAAAAGCCTACCAGCGTTTCAGGAGCAATAGATGAAATCAGGCAACCTCCGACAGAAGACAAGTTATTGAAGAGTGACATTTCTCGGTGATAAGCTGCTCTATTCATTCCAGAAACATTTACTGAATTCTGAGCAAGGGCCAGGAACCAGGCATAGAAACCAGAGCAGTCACATTCCATGTTCCTCAGTTCACTGTGTGGGGATGCCTCCACCCACGTGAACAGGTGACTTTGGTGCGGTGTGACACGCAGTGATGAAGGCGAGGGCTTGGAGCTATGGGAACATTTTCAAAAGGGACTTAAGGGGATGTGCTGCTGCTAATATGTATTCTGTGCCTTTATACTCCGCCCTACACGTGCACCTGTGCACTCCCCCGCCATCTCTGCTGTTAGGTTGCTGGCACCACATTTCAACATATTTGTTTTGTTTACAGGGTCTGTCCTACAGCAGATGCTCCCTAAATAATTAAATCCACAGACATCGATCGAGCAGCTGGTACCTGGTGAAGCAGAGAGAGCAGAGGAGGCTCATGGTGAGGAATGCATCTCCCCCACTCAGGACTGTCGTTCAGTGAAAATGAAAGGCATACCGTGCTACAGGGTCATAGAGGCAGCACAAACAGAAGTGCTGGAAGGCAGGACAGGAGAGATCAGTTCTGCAGGAATGGACAGGGATGCGCGGGGTATGGACAGAGTACAGAGCGGAGGAGAAATGAACCGCAGGAGAGAGGACACTGGGGTGAAGCGGCAGAGGAGGCAGGAAAGAGAGAGAGGCCAGTGCCACGCTGCGGACCCTGGACTTCATTTTCAAGGCGACAAAAGGCCTATTGCTGACTGGCTGATGGGAGTGATTAACTCCAGGAGTCCCAGGTGTGTGGGAATCTGGCAGCATTACCGGAGTTAAGCAATTACTAAGAGCCCCCTGGACTGTGTGGCTTCCCTTGGCTCAGACGGGAAAGAATCTGTCGGCAGCTCAGAAGGGCTGCGTTTGATCCCTGGGTCGGGAAGATCCCCTGGAGGAGGAAATTACAACCCACCCCAGTATTCTTGCTCGGAGAATCCCAAGGACAGAGGAGCCTGGTGGGTTACCGGGTATAGGGTCACAAAGAGTCAGACATGACTGAGTGACTAACCCTTTCACTTTAACACCTGGACTGTGAACCCTGGTGCCGTTTTTCTCTGCATTAAGCTATGCTCTCTGTGCTAAGGACTGGGCCTTTTTATGAAAAAGTATTGCTATTTCCTCACGCACAGGCCAGGCCACGGGGCACTGGAGACATTCCGGCGGTCAGCTTGCACTTGTGACTTGTCATCCCTGCCCCTCTTCCTCCTCAACCCGGTGTTTGCCGCCCCGGGGAACCTCCCACCGTCTACAGGTGAGCCCTCCGGGCCCATTCTCTGCGCCCCTCTCTTCACTCTGATTATTCCTCCATCAGGCTCCATCTCTCCAGCAAGTGACTCTCGGGTCCCCAGCCCTACCCCAGGCTCTACTCGTGACCTGAGGATTTTTCCACCAGGAAATGAAACCTTGATGGGGTTAAGAGACGTGTGCCAGTCACTCCGTAGTAAGTGCAGTGAACAGGAAGGGACCTGCACTGGTGCCCCTGGTGCTGGGACACTAGCTTACTTCCTGGCTGTGATGTTAGCATAGCCTATTCATTCCAATCCCAAAGAAAGGCAATGCCAAAGAATGCTCAAACTACCGCATAATTGCACTCATCTCACATGCTAGTAAAGTAATGCTCAAAATTCTCCAAGCCAGGCTTCAGCAATATGNGTCCATTCTAAAGGAGATCAGTCCGCGGTGTTCGTTGAAAGGACTGATGCTGAGACCGAAACTCCAATACTTTGGCCACCTGATGAGAAGAGCTGACTCATTTGAAAAGACCCTGATGTTGGGAAAGATTGAGGGCAGGAGGACAAGGGGACGACAGAGGATGAGATGGCTGGATGGCATCACCAACTTGATGGACATGAGTTTGGTAAACTCCGGGAGTTGGCAATGGACAGGGAGGCCTGGTGTGTTGCAGTCCAGGAGGTTGCAGAGTCAGACATGACTGAGTGACTGAACTGAACTGAACCATGTACATATTCTTACTAGAGAAAGACTGTCTTGACCAGCCATTTCCCAATCAAATATTAGAATTCCAACTTGCTTGGCAAACATAAACAATATTGTAAATTCTTATTGACTGACATTTTGCAATTTAGATAAAACTCTGTCTGTGCATTTAGTTTGCATGAGTCAGTCCCCATTACTCTCATCAACTCTGAGAGGAATCACAAAATTAAGTTTCTGGAATGGCAGTGCTGACTACTAGGCCTTTATGATTTTACTGAATTAATGTGACCTTCTAAAATCTTGACAGCAGTCCTCTTGTGGTCTAATTCAACAGCCTTACCTCGCTCTCTGACATTGATTATAAGTGCAGGGCCAATATATGAAATCTGAGGCTTTAAAAAATACAGCCATTTTCCATACCTTCATCTGAATTAATGTGATGACAGTCTTAGAAATAGGTTTAAGATATTTTTTCACTTCAAAAAATTTCGTATAAAACCTTTGTTTTCTAAATTGCCTCTGACTATTTGGATTTCTTTTGTGGGATTTATTTCTTTTCCTTTTGGAGGTTCAAAGCTTTCTTTTTAAGGAAAGCTATTAATGATTTTCCAAATTGCTTTTGTCCCAAATCATGTAAGTTGGTGCTCACTGCAGGTATCTGTTGGTTTTGAAAGTCAGGGATGGTCATGGCAATGGACTTGAGAGCTATCTCAGCTTAAGCTGAGGTCTGCAGGGACCTCTTGTAATTAATGTTATCACTAAAATAACCTTGGACTATTTATTTCTTACTTGTTGCCAGGGTAGAAAATGAAGAATATTAGCACTTGAGTGAAAAAAAAAAAAATCTCAAACAGGAATCTGAAGACCAGAGAGGGATGGTAACTGTGACTGGAGCTGGGAGGGACTGCTTTCCCCAGTGACTGGCTCCACAGAACCAAGAAAACAGCTGCAAGGGGAGAGCCACGTGGGAAGGGGATGGGAAGATAAAGGTCTTATAAATGAGCAAGCTGAACTGCACCAAAATACGTAAGACAGACCTAGAGGCACTATGACTTTATATTGTTATCAGTCACTTCAAAAAGAAAAATTAAGGTCTTTTGGAGAGCAGGGCACAGAGTCTCGGGAACAATCCACAGAGTGGAAAGCAGATAATGCGTCCAGAAATGAACTACGGGTGGCGCTCTTGACCTGTGACATTTTCGTTCTTCTTATCCTCTGGCCAGATTTTACCCTTGGATATATGTAAAAGTTCTTAGTAAATTAAATGAGAGTTAAACGTGCATGCTCAAAGGACAGATTTGGCCTGTAGTATCTTTCCAAAGATATTAAGAAAGCAATGGAAGTGAAAATGATCGTCGGGCCATCAGAGTTTTTATCTCAGATGGGAAATGCTGGGAGAGATGGGAAGCACTGCATTACTCTCTCCTTTGGAGAGGATCTGTCTTTGGATTCCCTGACGCCAGTGAGTCTCATTACCACTTAACTGTGTCCACAGAAGCATGGTCTGTTTCAGGGAAAGTTCTCCTCCCTTGCAGTGGAAGATGCCTCAGTCCAGTTCAGTTCAGTTCAGTGGCTCAGTCGTGTCCGACTCTTTGCGACCCCATGAATCGCAGCACGCCAGGCCTCCCTGTCCATCACCAACTCCCGGGAAGACAACGTGAAATCTGGATGGATTGTGAAGGTATCTGATAAGGGAAAAATGTTGGGTTGGCCAAAAGAGTTCGTTCTGGTTTTTCCTATCTTATGGGAAAAATCCAAACGAACTTTTTGGCCAAGCCAAATATAGACTCTCACGTCAAAGGAGAAACAGTGAGCTACCATGCTTTTATTGATGAGAAATGTGGGAACGCTAGGTGGGGGGCAAATACTGGTTTGGGAATCCAAACAAGTGGTTTTGAGTTTGATGTCTGTTGCCAATAGGTTGCCTGACCATGGGAGTGTGGTGAATAACTCAGCTGCACTGAGCTTTGGGGCTTTCATCTATAAAACAACAGTTGGTTGACAGGATAAAGAAGATGTCCTTAGTTCTAATACTCTGTGATTTTATGAAATGTAAAATTACCTTTGAAAGTACTCTACCAGGATTATTATTACTACTCATGTCATTATTATTACCCTTAGTATTCAAGGTGGGTTGTTGTTGCTTTTTTTTTTCCTGAGTACCTAATGAACTCAAGATTTAGCAAGGGAGATTTCCAGGAAGAGGACTGAGAGAGCTGCTTGCTTTCTCCCAGTTGCCTATATTACAAAGAGAAAGGATAGAGATTAATTAAGAAACAAGTCAGCCAGTTTTTGAGTAGAAGTTGGAAGAATTTTAAAGGCTCCAGAAGTGTCTTTTAAGCCAGCAAAGGGTTCTTGAATTAAGGAATAGCTTTCTGGAAAAGATGACATCCAGGGTGGAAAGGTAAGGTCCTTGATTAAGACCTCATAAAGACTTAGAGAGGTATCTCTTTGACTCTCTCTGACAGACAAACATTCTCTTAAGGATTTTAAGGGCTCACCCCACAGATCCTTACCAGTCAAATAGGAGAGCTTCATTGTGCCACAGCAGCCTCAACAGGTTGGGGGTCCAAAGGCTTCCTTATGTTTTGTACCATCTCTATCCCTTTCAGCCCAAACTGATACATTTTCCCTTAAAACTTTATGGGCTGCCTACATATCACTTACTTCCTCTATGAAGCTCACAGCTTCATGACCTAAATTTGCCTAGTACGCAGCTCAGGGTCTTGCATTCATCAAACCTACATTAAATGCTGATGATAATGAAGTGATGAAGATCTTGGTCCCCTCCTTCTCTTTCTACAGAACCTAGTTGTATGTACCTATTGCAGCAGAATTCTTAGTTCCAACACTGTCAGTCCTGAATGACTCAGAAACTATTTCTGCAGGATGAATGTTATAAATTGTGGATTTAGAGCTGGAAGGGATCTTAGAAGTTCAAAAGTTCAATCCCTTCATTTTATAGGTGAGGACATTGAGGTTTTATTAATCAGTAAGATGATTTACCAAACAGTGGTTAAATGACCTGCCCAAGGTCATGTAATTAATGATAGAGCCAAGACTAGACACTTCTCCTGTCATTCCATTCCCACATTCAACAAAAATTTCTGAGAGCCTGCTATTTGTAAGGCATGGGTTAGATCCTTTTCTTCTCTGTTTCCCCTGGATATTCATTAGATGCTGTTAGCCAGAATCAGGAAATACAGAGGCATTCAAGCCTGTCTGCTTGATTCTCTTTATTAACAGTAGTTCTAGAGAAGGTTTGTAGGTGAAGATGTTGAAACTATCGCCATTGGCTTGGTATTGTCTGTGATGTAGGATTATCTATGCCAGATATTTTGTGTACCACTTTATTACAGATAATTAGGAACTAAATATGGTGGCTGTTTTCCAAACAGAACATATTTCATGCTCATATGGCCACCTTCAAATTGTACAAAATCTCATTCAAAATTTTACAGCAATCCTTCTTGCTAGTTGCTCTGGACTATTCCCTGGCCTTCCCCTAAACCTATCACTGCTTCTCAGTAAATAGAGCTCAACCTGGAGCTCCTCTTCTGGCTTGAAAAATCTTCTTTACTTATTTATGGCTGTGCTGGGTCTTCGTTGCTGTGCGTGGTTCTTCTCTAGTTGCAGTGAGTAGGGGGCTATTCTCTAGTTCCGGTGTGGGGGCTTCTCATTGCAGTGGCTTCTCTTGTTGCGGGGCATGGAGTCTAGGGTGAGTGGGCTCAATATCTGTGGCACACAGGGTTAGTTGCCCCAAGGCATATAGGATCTTCCCAGGCCAGGGATTGAACCCACGTCCCCTGTGTTGGCAGGCAGATTCTTAACCACTGGACCAAGGAAGTTCAAAGAGCCTTCTTTTGGTCTCTGTCTACATATGTGTTGGTGAGGCCCTGGCATCTTTCGTCAAAATCTTCCACCACTCCCAGCAACAAATCTCTTGTTGCATAATTCCCTACACAAGAATATTGTCTGCTCCCCAAACCATTAAGAACATTCTTGATATTCTTGGGAAAACCTCACCAAAGAACCCACTTCCTTTTTAATCCCTCTAGGGACTGTAAGGGTGCAGTGTAGACTCGCCCTCCCATCCTTACAAGTGTTTCTTTCTCATCTAGTGCTTATTACTGACTTGGCCCATAGCTTAGAAGGCAAGGGTGATATCTGGGAAGTGACTCTGGATAGTCTCTGGGAATCCTCACGCATTCAAGAGAATTTAGTGTTACATTTTAAGGTTGCACACTCACTCAACTCACTAAGTCCTAGGAACATTGCTCCATTTTATCCACTTGGATGTCTATCTATTAAGAGTTAGATCTAAATTCTTCCTTAGGAAGGTTCTAAAAGGAAAGGTTTACAGTGAAATACGTGATAAATTGACAGAAATTCATACCAAATAAGATTTTTTTTTAAAAAAATTGTGAAACAATCATTTGCATTTTTGTAGCACTTAGAGAAGGACAGATTATACAATACTATTTCAAATACCTGAAAGTAGTATTTTGGTAAAAAGGAATATGGATAACAACGTCATTCAAATAAAGCATATGTTACATTTGATAACAAACAACTTACTTTCAGAATTCTGAATTTTTGAAAGAAAGACTAACATTCAGATGCAAAATAATGGGGTATTTTTTTCACGGAGAGAAAAAATATTGTGACATTTGATTGTTCTCTATCCGTGCTTTCTGTAGGAAAGACAATCAAGATGAATGGATGGTGAGGTATATCAGCTCAGTTCAGTCGCTCTCTGATGACAACAGTTAAAATCTACTGTATTTTTTGTCTGCAAAGTTAGCAGAAGTTCCTCTTATGACTTCATAGACAAAGAAAGATGAGGGAGTCTATATGAACATGGTGAATCCACAGAAACTTCCTAAATAGGTGGGGTAATCGCCCGGATCATCTTTCACTAGCGGACAAACATACTTTTTGCATCAAGAGCATTTCTCAGAGCATGTGGAGATGTGGACATCAGAGGCCTCAGAACCACCACATTTATTTAGAGAAAGGAAATAAAGGTGGAAAAAATCTGTATCTGCAGCTCCCACACCCCACGTCCGGGGTGGCTCCAGAACGAACCCGTCACCAGCAGCATTTTCGGCCGATGAGATAACCGCATTCCCAAACAGCCACAACACAGACAAACTACTGTAATTAGAACAGTTTCCACAGCGTCCTGGTTCTGCGAGGCACCAGTGAAGGGGGGTGATGCTCTGTGTCTCTGCACAGAGGGGAACTGGGTGGGGAAGGCACAGCGAGAGAGAAACAGGTACAAATGGGGAAGCGGGCCTGGGCTCCCCGGGCGTAAGGGCAGGCAGAGGAGCCAGCGCCTTTGGTCTTGGTGTCTCTTCCTCAGTAGCCATGGCGCTTCTTTACCCCAGCCACCATCCTACGAAAAGCACCCAGTGTCTGCTCTGTTAAAGAGCGCATAACGGGGTGAACAGTGCAGTGACCCAGCACGCCTGGAAAATGGTTAAACAAAACAAACAGCTGTATGGGGGTGTGTGTGTGTATTTTCCAGATCTTCGGTGAATTAATACAGAGTGTGATTTTTTTTTTTTAAAGAGGGGCAGAGATGTAGAGAACACACATAATGGATACCAAGGTGAGAAGAGAAGGGTGGGATGAAGTGGGAGTTGAGACTGACATAAATACACTGCTCTATATAAAACAGGTAACTAATGGGAGCCTATTGTGCAGCACCAGAAACTCTACTCAGCGCTCTGCGGTGACCTAAATGGGAAGGAAACCCAAAACAGAGGGGACAGAGGTATAAGCACAGTTGACTCACTTTACTGTACGGCAGAAACTAACACAACGCTGTAAAGCAACGGTGATAAGTCGCTTCAGTCGTGTTCGACTCTTTGTGACCCCATGGACGGTAGCCTGCCAGGCTCCTCTGTCCATGGGATTCTGTAGGCATGAATACCGGAGTGGGTTGCCACGCCCTTCTCTAGGGGATCTTCCCAACCCAGGGATCAAACTCACGTCTCTTACATCTCCTGCATTGGCAGGCAATCTCTTTACCACTAGTGACACCTGGGAAGCAACTATACTCCAATAAAAATTAACATAAAAAAATAAAGGGGAGGACACGCTGTTTAGCATACAGAACTCCTCATTCGTAGACTTCCCCCCAGGACTGTTCTGGGGAAGATTGCCTTCCATGTGATAGATGCTCACATCTTTTGAATTGAATTGATGTGGAATAAGTTTTCCACTTGTTATCCTTCTACATCTGTATTCCTCAAGAATCGCATATTTCTGCTTGGTTTTTCTTTACCGCGTTAAACACTCTCTTTAGGCTTTCTTCCCCTGGAATGATCACCATACTTTCTTTCTATTCTTTACTTATGAGAGTCTGTCTGCCTTCCACACTGAAAGAGCTGGGAGGGCAGGTTCACCACACATCCTCAAGGGCTCCCTTTTCTGGGTATGATCACTAATAACCTTCAAAAACAAGGTGTGCAGAATGAATCCACCATTTCACAGGTGATCCCACCAACTAAGGCGATCTAACCATGAGACTGTTACTCCAGCTGTGTTTTAGACACGGCCCGCCTCCATCTGCCCAGGATCACACCAGCTTTCCTGGCAGGCCTCCCACAAAGTTAGCAGTTAACCAAGATCTCCGGCTCTCCACACAGGGAGCTGCTTCTCCTGGGACTCTCCTTTGGCCATTGTCTTCTTGTTTGATGGTTGGTTTAAAATGGCTTTATTGAGATACAGTTCACATAGCATAGAATTCAACCACTTTAATTGTACATTCCATATTTTTTTTGTATATTCACCAAGTCGTGCAACTATCTCCACAGCCAACTTCGGAACATTTCCATTATGCTGAACAGAAACCCTGTACCCTTTACTGATTACTCCATAGTCTCTTGTGTGTCCTCTGGCCTGAGGCAACCACTAATCTACTTTCTGTCTCTACAGACTTGCCTATTTTGTTCATGTCATTTAAACAGAATCATGTGTGGGTCTGTGTGTGTGTGTGTGTGTGTGTGTGACTGGTGTCATTCACTGAGCATATCTTCAAGGTTCATCCATGTATCAGTACTCCTCTTCTTTCTGAGGCTGAATTGCAAGTATATACCACATCTTGTTTATATAGTCATGAGCTGTTGGACATTTGGGGTTGTTTCCACCTTGTAGCTGTTGTGAAGAATGCTACTGTGAACATCCTGTATAAGTATCTGTGTGAACATGTTTTCAATTTCTCTGGGTACGTACCTAAGGATGGAATTGATGGGTCATCGGGTAACTCTAAGTTTAACTTTTTGAGGAACTGCCAGACTGTTTTCTGAACGACTGTACCATTTTACATTTCCACCAGCAGTGTGTGAGTTCCAATACCTCTATGTCCTCTCCAATACCTAAATTTTTGATTTAGCTCCCACAGTGGTTGGAGTGGTCATCTCACTGTGGTTTTGATTTACTTTTCTCCCAATGACTGATGTTGTTGAGTATCTTTTCACCTTCTCTTTGGTTATTTGTATATCTTCTTTGGAGAACTGTCTGTTTGAATCTGTTGCCCATATTTTAACTGGGTTATTCGACTTTCTCTTGTTGAGTTATTAGTATTTGTATATATTCTGCATACCAGACCCTTATCAGATATATCAATTGCAAAAGTTTTCTCTCAACTCATAGGTTTCTTTTCATTTTCTTGATGATATTCCTTGAAATGCAAAGGTTAGGAATTCTGGTGAAGTTCAGTTTATCTATATTATCTTTGCTGCTTATATTTTAAGTGTGTGTCCAGAAAGGCATTGCCAAAAACCAAGGTAATGTAGAGTTATCCCTAAGTTTTCTTCTAAGCATTTTATATAATCTTAGCTCTTTGATTCATTTTGATCAATTTTTGGCCTATGGTGTGAGATAGGGGTTCAACTTCATTTTTTTTTTTTTGAATGTGGGTATTCAGTTGTCCCAGTGCCATTTGTTGAAAAGACCATTCTTTCTCCATTGAACAGTCTTGTCATTCTTTTGAAATTCAACTGACCATAGATGTATGGGTTTATTTCTGGAATCTCAATTCTATTCCATTTGTCTATATTTCTGTCTATATCCCAATTGTCTATATTTCTGTCTTTATCCCAATATTATATTGTCTTGATTACTGTTGTTTATAATAAGTTTGAAATTGGGAAGTGTTTAGTCCTTTAACTTTGTTTTTCTTTTTCAAGAACATTTTTGCTATTCTGGGTCCCTTGCATTTCCAAATGAAGTTTGTCAGTTTCACAAAGAAGCAAGCCAGGATTCTGATAGAGACTGGATTGCCTCTTTAGATCAATTTGGGGGCATCATCATCTTAACAATATTAACTCTTCTGATCCATGAACATGGGCTACCTTTCCATTTATTCATATCTTCTTTAATTTCTTTCAGCAATGTTTTCTAGTCTTTAAAGCATAACTCTGGTCTTCCCTTATTAATTTTTTCCTAAATAATTTATTCTTTTTGATACTGTTGGAAATGGAATTGTTTCCTTAATTTTATTTTCAAATTATTCATTACAATATGTACAGAAATACAATTTTTCTACATATTAATTTTGTATCTTGTACCTTGTAACCTTGTTGAACCTCTGATTAGTCCTAATAGTTTTTCTTATTTATATACAAGATCATTTCATCTATGAAGACAGACAATTTTAATTCTTCCTTTTTAGTTTGGATACCTTTTATGATGTTGACTTTTTAACACTAAGAACAGAACTTTACATTTATTTCTACCCCATTTAATTTTATTTTAACCCATAGGTCATTTTCATTTTTTACAGTTTTCCAGTATATTTTGTTTGCTTTTTATCTCCAGCAGTTGGCACAGGGTCTGGTGTTTTGCATTCAATAAATGCTTGTAAAATTAAGAATGTGGTATGGATCTGCAATTTTGGTAAGCTAGTTATGTTCTATGTATTTAATTAATACAATCGTTAAACAATATGGGTGCCAAAAATTTTTCTAGAGTCCCAGGATTTCAACAGTGGTAGAAGTGGTGCTCAGAATTGTTCCTTTCACAGTACCAAGGGGCCATATCAGAGGAGGGAACGGCAGCCTCAAGAAGCAATGGATGTGCAACCATCATGAGAAAGAGTACGGAAGTTCCAGCAATCCCAACTTGGGTATATATAGCCAAAGGAAATGAAATATTTCAAAGAGATAACTATACTCCCACATTCATTGCGATATTATTCATGACAGCAACAATCCAAGTGTCCATCAATGGATGAATAGATACAGTAAATGTGATATACATAACAATGGAATATTATTCAGCCTTTTAAAAGAGGGAAACCTTGTAACTTGCCACAACATTGATGAACCTGGTAGACATTATGCTAAGCGAAGGAATTCAGGCATGGAAAGACACATACATCATTATCTCACTCATATGAGGAATCTAAAAAACAAATTCACGGAAGCAGAGAGTAGAACAGTGATTGCCAGGGGTTCTGGAGTGGCTCTGTTTGTCAACAGGTTTAAAATTGCAATTTTGAAATTGAATGAATGAATAAATCCTGGAGATCTAATGTATGCATGGTGACTATAGGTAATAATACTGTATTATGTTCTCCAAATACAAGTAATCCTAAATGTTCTCATCACACACAGGTACACACACAGGCAAACACACATACAGTAACTATGTAAGGCAAGTGAGTGAGTGATAGTCACTCAGTCCAACTCTTTGCGGCCCCATGGACTGTAGCCCACCAGGATCCTTTGTCCATGGAATTCTCCTGGCAAGAATGCTGGAGTGGGCTGCCATTTCCTTCTCCAATGTTAGGTGATGGATGTGTTAATTAGTCTTTCACAAGATATACATATACTAAACATTACATCGTATACCTCAAATATACACATTTTTACTTGTCGATTATACTTCAACAAAGCTTGGAAAAAAATAAAGTTTAAAAAAGAAGCAATGAGACAGGACTGGCACAAACTTTGGCACTGGCCTTGTACTGACAGCAGAGGCAGGTGGCAAGGCAGCTTTGCCTTGGTCAGCAGATGGCGCCCCAGAGGCCTAGCGAGAGGGAAGGGGCACAGCGGCCATGATATTGGGGGTGGGGAGGGGACCTTGGTCACGGGCACGTGAAACGCTCTCTGTGGACAGTTAACGGACAGGGAGATCCTCTCAGGGACCTGGGGATACCAGAAGACTAGGAGGAGTGAGTTAGACGCGAGAGCTGTCTTACCCAGGCTGCAGTGGTCTGGAGTGACTTGAGCCAGATGTGCTAAAGTCTCTCCTTCGCAAATTAGTTCTTCAATTCTATCTTCTCCTCAAGATGCCAGTCCATTTTTCTTCTTTCCCTTAATTTTACACCCCTAAGCTACCTGCTCTGCTTCTTCAAATCCCACACAACCATGACACTTCGGCTTCTATACGCGCCATCTACTGGAGGAGATCTACCTAAAGCCCCTCAGATGGTGTGGTCACATCATACTTCATTCGCCACCTGACCACGGGATCGGTGAAAGTCAAAGGGGAGGCAGAGCCTTCTGCCTCTATACGCTGTGCTCAAAGGGCTGAACTGCCTCCCACAATAACAGGGATACTGATGTACTGCCAACAGTTCTTGAGTACTTAGCCTGCTCAGCCGAAATTTTATGCCTGTGTGTATATACAGATATGTATATGTAAACATATTTTAGATTTTAGACTCATAGTAACCCACTGAGGGTTCAGAAACTTCCTCTTTCCTCACTAAGTGACAGAATCTAGCCCCTCACACCATTTTCCTTCCTGCTCACAGTCATTTGAGGGAATGAAGTTTAGTAAAAAGTGAGCACTCCCCTTTTTCAAGCCTGAGATGGTTATAGAGTAAGTTAACCGATTGTTGTATGGAAACCTTGTTTTTGAAGAAACCACCCATTATGTTCAGTGTCTATAGAGTCAACAGAAGCCACTTACCAATGGTAAATTATTAACATGTTCACATTGAGCCCAGAATAATGAGTATACATTTAGTTAAATTCTTATATGGCTAGAATGAGTCGAAGCCTGGGTTAATACTGCGTTATGCTTCAGGGACCCTACTTTTGTGAGATATTTCTGAAAACTACCAAATTTAGGAATTCTTTTTTGATTTATAGTGCTTAATCAAATTATTTTAAAAGTGCAACTTTTGTACCAGATTTACAAACCTGTCACCACACTGAAATAATTGCTAGGGTCACAAAGTAAAGATTGCAAACTGGATTTTCAGTGCTTTGCCTGCTTAACAGCGGCAAGCTTGACCACAGAGGCCACGCATCCATGTCCAGCTCCTCCTTGGGGGCAGCAGCTGGACTACACCAAAAATGGAAAACTGCTCATTCCACATCGACTCCCTTTTGCAATCTCAGTAAGTTCCTCAGCGACAGGAGCCAGCCTGCCAAAATGTCAGTGTCAGGATCTGGTCCAATGTAAACACCGGCATCGTGTGGCTAATACACAGAACTGGAGCTACACTGCTTACCCGCCACTCCTAACTCAAAGAAGACGTCCCAGATCCAAGAAAAACAGATCAGTCAGCATGAAAATTGGTACAGTTGTCAAGGAGAGAAGTCAATGCTGGTCGAATCCATTGTCATTAGCCAAGTCTGAGGAGGACCTTAAGAACTGTGGGCTCCTTACTTGACTGACTGCTTACTTGGGCTTGCCACACTATCCATAACCTTCCATATCCTAGGCAGGCTTCCCAGGTAATGTGGTGGTAAAGAATCTGCTTGCCAATGCAGGAGACGTGGGTTCAATGTCTGGGTTGAGAAGATCCCCTGGAAGAGGGCATGGCAACCCTCTCCAGCATTCTCGCTTGGAAAATGCCATGAACAAAGGAGCCTGGTGGGTTATAGTCCATGGGTTTGAAGAGTCAGACAAGACTAACTGAGCATGCATGCGTGTGCACGTGCACACACACACACACACACACACACACACACACACACNTAAAATTTTAAAAAATTTTAAAAAAAGAGATCTTAGAGAAAGAGAAGTCCATTCATTTCAAAAGGTAGTCACCCAGCCTTAATTCCTTTGGAAATATTTATTGAGGCCTGTGATGAAGCAGTTCAATTTAGGCACTAGAGTACAAAGTATAATCAAGGTAATGCAGAAGGGACAGACATACAAATGACAATCAAAGTGTCCTGTAATATGTTTGATAATAGAGGGTTACATAATGTTAGAGGAGCATCATGGAGCATGTAAATCTGATACGATTTGCCACTAACTTAGTAGTTTCAAAATTCTCTTGCTTTTATTAGCTTTTTTTTTTTAATTGGAGGAAAATTGCTTTACAATGTTGTGTTGGCTTTGCCATACAACAATGTTAAGCAGTCATAATTACCCATAAATATATCCCCTCCCTTGTGAGTCTCCCTCCTCTCCCCCATTCCACCCTTCTAGGTCATCACAGAGGGCCGAGCTGGCTTCCCTGTATTGTATAGCAGCTTCCCACTATCTATTTTGCACTTGATAGAGGATATGTGTCAATGCCACATTCTCAATTCGCCCAAATCTCACCTTTCTCTGCTGTGTCCCCAAGTCCATTTTCTATGTCTGTGTCTCCAATCCTTTCCTGCAAAAAGTCCATCAGTACCATTTTTCTAGATGCCATATATGTGCATTAATATAAAATATTTGCTTTTCTATTTCTGACTTAATTCACTCTGTATAAGAGGCTCTAAGTTCATCACATCCAATCCCAAAGAAAGGCAATGCCAAAGAATGCTCAAACTACCACACAATTNTTGCATGAAGTGGGGCCCATATTGACCAACTGCCCCTATGGAGCTTAGGATTTGGTATTTTGAGAAACACTATTCCAGACTCAGACCAAGACCTTCCCTGCTTCCTAATTCCTGGGCTGTGCATGGTTTATATTTTCAAAAGCTTCTCAGTTGAATCTGATGCACCTGAGCCATAGACCTCATTAAAAAACCTAAGGAGAGATGGGGTGGTGTGTGGATTCATGTCTGGCCTGGAGCATGCCATCTGGGGTGGCTGCAGTCAGGGAAATACAGACAGAGGGAGATGCTCAGGGGAGGTGGGTAGGGCTGTGCTCCAAGTACACTAATGTGTCAGGGATGGGAAGACCATGCAGGTAGCTGAGCAGGTGAGAGAGATCCAGACAGTCCCGGGGACAACTCACTTGGTGGTGGCATGGAAGTGACTGGAGAGAAAGAGTGGAGAAAAACTAACCAGCGTTAATAATCCAGGAGAGAGAGGATTAAATGCAAAAAAAAGGGCAGTATCCCGAGTTTGGGGGAGAATGTCAGAATGAATAACCAATTCAATTGTGGGGAACTAGGGGAAGAAAGAATGATTTGTGGATTCGTTACAAGCAGATCCTGAGGGTCCTGACCCACACCTGGTTATTTCTCCAGGGGCCTTTGGTGTGGTGTTCTTTTATCAGTTCAGGAGTGTGCAACCAAGGGGTTGGTGATAAATATTTTTAATAATAAAAATGCATTTATAATATATATTTTCCCCATGGAACCACATTTACAACCTCCATTTCCTTGTAAAACATTTTCTTTCTTGCTATGCAGCCAATTGCCATGAAAGTCATCCTGTTTTTGATTTAAAAAATTTTTAGTCCCCTTCTCCAGATTTGACAATACCTCTAGTGTCTAGCAGCCTGAACTTGGAGATGATCAGAAACAGAACCCTGGAAGAAAGGTGAGGATTGGGGTTGGGAAGGTTCCAGTATAATCTGAAGCAGAGTTTTGCAAAGTGTGGGCTCTGTGTTAGCAATGCAGGCTCCCAGGGCCCACCCACAGGATCCTAACATGGGATTCCAATGTCCATTAAAGTTTGATGACCACTGGAATAGAGGGGTGGGTTCTAGAGACTACGACTATGAATGAAGATGCCAGCAGGAAGAATCAGAAATAAAGAGAAGAACTTTTGTCTCTACAGAGAGACTAAAGGGGTGGTGATGGTTAGAAACAACATTATTTGTTCTAAACTCTTTTCTTTTTCCTATGGTTCTTGTTTGTTGTCCACCGTAGGAATTTGTGTATGTTTTCATTGCCATCCTTTGTTCATCTGCTTGTGATGCTGGTGGACCACAAAGAAGAGGGGCATTTCCAGGTTTTCTGGAGGGTGCTGGCTCACTCTTTCCCAGGCTGTCTATGGGACCCGGGTCTCCACGGCCTCCCACCCACAGCCTGTACCAGTCTTGGCTGAGGCAGGTTGCACGCAAGCAGTCTCGGCCACTGAGCTCTGGGGTGAGTGTTGCCACCTCATGCCAGGGTTCTAGGGCTCCTGGTGGAGCGCCTAGGCTCCCTTGTGTCTGTCCATCACTGTCTTTCTCTTCCTTCCTCCACCTAAGCACAGGTTATGAGAAAGCATTTTGCCCCAGCTTCTTTCCCTACACTTCACCCGCTGAACTGCAGGCCCATCCCAGGCTTCATTCACATTTGCCAGGATGCTGACATCCAACTGGGCCCCTACAGCTTTCAGCCAGTGGACAAGCATCTCTTTCCTGTGCCTCTAACCACAGGCTAGGTTCTTAATACAAATCAGCAATGAAGGACTTCCCTTGTGGCTCAGCTGGTAAATAATTCGCCTGTAATGTGGGAGACCTGTTCGATCCCTGGGTTGGGAAGATCCCCTGGAGAAGGGAAAGGCTACCCACTCCAGTGTTCTGGGCTAGAGAATTCTGTGGACCGTAGTCCATGGGGTCACAAAGAGTCAGACACGACAGAGCGACTTTCACTTTCACATGAAGAGCTACAGGAACGTTTCTGTCCTGACTCTGTGTTTAGTCTGCCTCCTGAAAGGAAGGCTACTATAATTTGGTCTTATGAGCACATGTTTTTGGTTTTGTCTCCCAATTAGGTCTTCAACAACCCAGAGACATGGGTATCATCTTCAGGTTTATATAGATTAATAAAAAAAGAGGCTCAGAGAAGTTAAACAACTTGCTGAAAGCCACTTGGCTACTGAAGGCATATGAATGAAGATTCTAGTTCAGATCTTCATGACCTTAGAACTCATATTCTTTCTTTTATGAAGCAGTGGCTGGCTTCCTGCTGGTGTTCCCATCATAGTTTACCATGATGTTTGAACTCCTATGGCAAGTGATCCAGCTGCCTTTTGAGGGGTCAGTCAACCCGATTGGAGGTTTGCTTCCCCAAGTACCTGTTGCATCAGGCTTTTCCTTTTCCACCCTGCAAGACTCCCATGTGCCTGAAACTGCCCAAGTCTCACAAGTAGCAGGCACTGGCAGGCTGATGATTTCTACACCCTTGATCCCTACTCATCATCATCCACAATACACTGAGGCATTGTTGTTGTTCAGTCACTCAGTCGTGTGCAACTCTCTGAGACCCCATGGCCTGCAGCACACCAGGCTTCCCTGTCCTTCACTATCTCCCAGAGTTTGCTCAGATTCATGTCGTCTGAGTTGGTGATGCCATCCAGCAATCTCATCCTCTGTTGCCGCCTTTTCCTGCCCTCAACCTTTTCCAGCATCAGTCTTTTCCAATGAATTGGCTGTTTGCATCAGGTGGTCAACATTGGAGCTTCAGCTTTAGCATAAGTCCGTCCAGTGAATAGTCAGGGTTGATTTCCTTTAGGATTGACTGATCTGATCTCCTTTCTGTCCAAGGGACTCTCAAGAGTCTTCTCCAGCACCACAGATCGAAAACCAATTCTTCCGCATTCAGCCTTCTTTATGGTCCAACTCTCACATCTGTTGGATCTATACCAAAAAAGATCTTAATGGCTTGATAACCATGAGGTGTGATCACTCACTTAGAGCCAAACATCCTGGAATATGAAGTCAGTGGGCCTTAGGAAACATCACTACGAACAAAGCTAGTGGAGGTGATGGAATTTCAGCTGAGCTATTTCAAGTCCTAAAAGATGATCCTGTGAAAGTGCAGCACTCAATATGCCAGCAACTTTGAAAAACTCAGCAGTGGCCATAGGACTGGAAAAGGTCAGTTTTCATTCCAATCACGAAGAAAAGCAATCCCAAAGAATGTTCAAACACAATTGCATTCATCTCACACGCTAGCAAAGCAATGCTCAAGATTCTCCAAGCAAGACTTCAACAGTACGTGAACCAAGAACTTCCAGATGTTTAAGCTGGATTTAGAAAAGGCAGAGGAACGAGAGATCAAATTGCCAACACCTGCTGGATCATGGAAAAAGCAAGAGCGTTTCAGAAAAACATCCACTTCTGCTTTATTGACTAAGCCAAAGCCTTTGTCTATGTGGATCACAACAAACTGTGGAAAATTCTTAAAGAAATAAGAATACCAGACCACCTTACCTACCTCCTGAGAAATCTCTATGAAGGTCAAAAAGCAACAGTTAGAACCAGACATAGAACAATGGGCTGATTCCAAATTGGGAAAGGAGTACATCAAGGCTGTATATTGTCACCTTGCTAATTTAACATATATGCAGAGTACATCATGAGAAATGCCAGGTTGGATGAAGCACAAACTGGAATCAAGATTGCTGGGAGAAATATCAACAACCTCAGATATATAGATGACCCTTAATGCAGAAAGTGAAGAGGAACTAAAGAGCCTCTTGATGAAAGTGAAAAACCTGGTTTAAAATTCAACATTCAAACAGGAAAGATCATGGCATCTGGTCCCATCACTTCAGGGCAAATAGATGGGGAAACAATGGAAACAGTGACAGACTGTTTTCTTGGGCTCCAAAATCACTGCAGATGGTGACTGCAGTCAGGAAATTAAAAGGTGTTAGCTCCTTGGGAGAAAATCTATGGCCAACCTAGATAGCATATTAAAAAGCAGAAACATTACTTTGCCAAAAAAAGGTTTGTCTAGTCAAAGCTATGGTTTTTCCAGTAGTCATGTATGGATGTGAGAGTTGGACCATTAAGAAAGCTGAGCACTGAAGAATTGATGTTTTTGAACTGTGGTGTTGGAGAAGACTCTTGAGAGTCCCTTGGACTGCAAGGAGATCCAACCAGTCCATCCTAAAGGAGAGCAGTCCTGAATATTCATTGGAAGGACTGATGCTGAAGCTGAAACTCCAATACTCTGGCCACCTAAGATGAAGAACTGAATCATTAGAAAAGACCTTGATGCTGGGAAAGATCCAAGGCAGGAGTAGAAGGGGACAACAGAGGATGAGATGGTTGGATGGCAACACTAACTCAATGGACATGAGTTTGAGCAAGCTCCAGGAATTGGTGATGGACAGGAATGCCTGGCATGCTGCAGTCCATGTGGTTGCAAAGAGTGGGGCATGACTGAGAGACTGAACTGAACTGAACTGGAAAAACTATAGCTTTGACTATATGGGCTTTTGTCAGCAAAGTGATATCTCTACTTTTTAATAAACTGTGAAACTAATGTGGCTATATTTTCACAGCCCCTCTTGCAGGAGCCCCTGAGAGTATCTTAGCAGTATAGGGACATGGTCATAGGTATAATAAAATTTTCAAAAGCAAGGCATTCTAATTACAATCGGTCAAGACCTTTGGATTGACCCACTTGAATTGCCCCTCCATCCCACTTCCCATGTAGTCTGGACATGTGGAGTGTTGGCATGACCACGGATAGTTCGGGATCTGATTAAGGAACACATGTAATCTGGCTTTATTTTTTTTTTTTTTGGAGTATAATTGTACTAATCTTGCTTTGGAATAGAAGAGTTGCATAGTATTTAGTTGTTGCTGTCTGTGCCTAAGCTATCGCCAGTGGTCCTGGTGCCAGAATAGTGCCCCCTGCAATGCATTCTCCACTCACTGCCCTCTCACCCACACTGCTGCAGGAAGGTACAGGCTTGAGTTTACACCATGACATGCTCCGGGGCACCCAGCGCTAGACTCTGGTATGGAAATAGAAACAAGGTTTGAATGTATGAATGTGGATACAGATCTGTGGAGGTAGAAACATTCCTTCAAATCCGAGAGCTCACATAAAAAGAAACATAATGGAGTTTTTCCAAATTCGACGACAATTCTCACGATTAACGTGATATCACCAATAAGTTGAAAAGCTGAAAGTCTTTCCTAAACTACCAATAAGATAAACAAGTTTAGGCCAACCATGCTTAGAAGAAAAATTGAGTAATCTTTCTAATCTCTCTATGGAAAATAATGTTATTGAATGGTCCGATGAAGTGGTGGTCAGAGAGTATGCTGTGAAAATGTAGAGAAAAAGTTTACAGAGGTGTGTCAAGCAGTTAACTAATTGAAATACTGCATTATTCTGGACTTTGTTAGCTTTTTAAGATTTGTAGTGTGCTGTGATTAAGTTCTCTCATTATTTTATAAATATTAAATTTCATATCTACTTATGACTTAGTAATCTTTTATTCTTTTCCTTAAAGAGGACCCCACAAATTGTATAAACTTCAGGCCTCACAAACCTGGATTCTCTTCTAATAGTGGCATTTATGAAAGAGCTGTCTAGATCTAGGTGTGAAACATGAAAATGTTGGTAGGTTTCAGACAGTGAAAGAGAAATACCTATGATATTCCTTACAAGCAGAATCTAAAAAGAAATGATACAAATGAACTTTTTTGTAAGACAGAAACAGACTCACGGTCTTGGAGAACAAATTTATGGTTACCAGGAAGGAGGGGTGGGGAAAAACTCCTACCAGGAGTTAGGGAGTTTGGAATCGATGTGTACACAATACTATATTTAAAATGGATAATCAAAAAGGACCCACTGTGTATCACTGGGGAATTCTGCTCAGTGTTATGTGGCAACCTGGATGGGAGGGGAGTTTGGGGGAGAATAGATACATACATACATGTGTATGGCTGGGTCACTCTGCTGTCCACCTGAAACGATCATAACAGTGTTAACTGATTTATGACCAACCTAGACAGCATATTGAAAAGCAGAGATATTACTTTGCCGACTAAGGTCCGTCTAGTTAAGGCTATGGTTTTTCCTGTGGTCATGTATGGATGTGAGAGTTCGATTGTGAAGAAAGCTGAGCGCCGAAGAATTGATGCTTTTGAAGTGTGGTGTTGGAGAAGACTCTTGAGAGTCCCTTGGACTGCAAGGAGATCCAATCGGTCCATTCTAAGGAAAATCAGTCCTGAATAGTCATTGGAAGAACTGATGCCGAAGCTGAAACTCCAGTCCTTTGGCCACCTCATGTGCAGAGCTGACTCACTGGAAAAGACTCTGATGCTGGGAGGGATTGAGGGCAGGAGGAGAAGGGGACGACAGAGGATGAGATGGCTGGATGGCATCGCCGACTCAATGCACATGAGTTTGAGTGAACTCCGGAAGTTGGTGATGGACAGGGAGTCCTGGTATGCTGCGTTTTATGGAGTTGCAAAGAGTCAGACACAACTGTCCCACTGAGCCCACACGCACAGTGAGTTATTGCCTATACTGTAAAGAGCTGAGAGCTTCCCAGGTGGCTCAGGTGGTAAAGAATTTGCCTGCAATGCAGGAGACCCGGGCTCAGTCTCTGGGACAGGAAAATCCCCTAGGAACGGCAATGCACTCCAGTGTTCTTGCCTGGAGAATTCTATGGACTGAGGAGCCTGGTGGACTACAGTCCATGGGGTCGCAAAGATTTGGACACAACTGCTTTAAACAAGGAATTGCACTCACACTAAACGACTTTGCTTTTTGATCACCTCATCTCCCCAGGAAAACTTGCAAACTTCTATGCTGAGCATTGTTTTCTTACAAGTTAAAATAAGTACCTCTTTTATAAATATTTAAAATAAATCTCCATAATATGCCTTAATACAGCAGTACACATACCAAAGGAAATTTATACAAACACAAATATAGAAAAATACGTTTTAATGTGCTCCACATTCTTCAGAGCTACCTAACTGCTACAATAGTTAGATACAACCTATCAACTTCTGGGACAAGAATCCCATAATAAAACACAGATGGTGCTATTTAAAACAAAGACATCACTCAACCAAAGAAATGAGTCACTTCTTCAAAAAAGTAGGTAACTGACATAGAAAGTTGATACACACAGTCAGTCAGTCAGTTCAGTCACTAAGTCTCGTCTGACTCTTCAACCCCATGGACTGCAGCATGCCAGGGCTCCCTGTCCATCACCAACTCCCAGAGTTTACTCAACCTCATCTCCATTGAGTCGATGATGCCATCCAACCATCTCATTCTCTGTTGTCCCCTTCTCCTTCCATCTTCAGTCCTTCCCAGCATCAGGGTCTTTTCAAATGAGTCAACTCTTCGCATCAGGTGGCCAAAGTATTGGAGTTTCAGCTTCAACATCAGTCCTTCCAATGAATATTCAGGACTGATCTCCTTTAGGGTGGACTGGTTGGATCTCCTTACAGTCCAAGGGACTCTCAAGACTCTTCTCTAACACCACAGTTCAAAAGCATCAATTCCTTGGTGCTCAGCTTTCTTTATAGTCCAACTCTCACATCCATACATGACTACTAGAAAAACCAGAGCCTTTAATGCATGGACCTTTGATGGCAAAGTAATGTCTCTGCTTTTTAATGTGTTTTCTAGGTTGGTCATAACTTTTCTTCCAAGGAGTAAGTGTCTTTTAATTTCATGGCTGCCGTCACCATTGGCAGTGATTTTGGAGCCAAAAAATTAAAGTCTGCCACTGTTTC
>SJYV01003925.1:485948-512419 GCA_006410875.1 Neotragus pygmaeus | reverse complement strand
CCTAAGCTGCTCTCTGGACCCCTCATTCCACTGTTGACTAAACTCTCTCTCACCCTTGACATCTTCACGAAGCACCCCTGTGGCTCTTTCTAATCACTGAAATCTGACTCTCCCTGCAAGGACATTGCCTGCTCTCGAGCTCTTTCCAGGGGAGGACTTTCATTCTCCTGCAGTGTAGACACCAGAAGGGCCAGAGGCAGAGCTGGCCTTCTTCTGACTCCTCGATACCATTTCAAAATTACTGGTTTAAAAAATTTTTTTAAACACCAAAGCCAAATATTTTCCTCCTTTGAAATCTGTTTTATTTGGTTCTGTTACCCACTGTCTATGATGCTGTAACTTAAGGCTACTCAGTATACATATATATATAGATAGATATAGATATAGATAGATAGATAGATATAGATAGATAGATAGATAGGACCAATAGTAGACAAACCAGCCAGCTAACCCAAGCTGACTTAAACTCCTGGCTTACAGTTTTCCTTTCTGCCCCATTTCCTGCCAATATCCAGAATGACTTCAACACCCACAAAGAAACTCCACTTAACAACTCTAGCCTCAAAATTCCTTAACCTGCAATGACTTGTGTGACCACTTCCATCTCACTTCCTCACCTCCTACTCTTCAATCTGGTACCGAGAGCTTTCTGCCTCCTCACTCTTTGAAATTGCTTTGGCAAAGGTCACTGCTCACTTTGCATCCACGCCAGTGGACTCTCTAGTTCTCATCTTACTTGACCACACTGTAATATCCAGCACAGTCAGTCACATTCATTCCCCTTAGAGCTCTGTCTTTAGGCTGGTCTCCCGCTCTCCTGAGTGTCTCGCCTATCAAGTTCTCCCTTTCTGGCTCTTCTGCCTCTGTCTCTGCCATCAAGACTGGGGCTCCTCAGAGTTCTACTTTTGGTCCATTACTATCAAGCTCATTGTGTGACCTTCTCCACTTTCATGGCTAAAGGTCAATCGCAGATCCATATCTCTAATTAACCCCTCACCTTGAGCACTAACGCTGTGTATGTGCTGGCTTAGACACTTCCACCTTATACCCAATCCCAATGTTTCTGTAATTTGACTCAGAAACTTTCCCTCCAAACCTGCTTCTCTTCATGTGTTCACCGCCTTGGTTAAATGGCACCGTATCTACTCAGAAACCAGGGAGAAAGCCTAGACCTCTCATCTGATCCGTCACAAATCCATTCTCCTTCTAGACACTGCAAACGCTTTCCTCATCTTTCCAGTCTCCACTGTGGCTGGTTTGATTCAAACCCTTTTAATTTCCTACCTCAATGGCTACTACCACATCCTATCTACTTTCCCCTCAGTTTCCAACTTACTTAGCACACTGCTATCAGTGATCTTCCTTTAACAGAAATCTGGCCACATTACTCTCATATTAAAAAGCCATTATGACTCCCCATTGCCAACACAATAAAGTTCTGAATTTGGAAGCAAGGCTTTTAAGCTTCTCATGAGCTGATCCCTCTCCAGCTTTATTTCCTGCTTAATACTTCCTATCCACACAAATCCTAAAATCCACCCAAATCAAATGCTTGCAATGTCACGAACATACCATGTGTTCCACACCTCTATGCACTTGCTTGAGAAACTTCCTGATCCTCAGTGCTCTGTCCTTCTTCCCCTGCACTCCCGGCCCCCATTCATTCTTCTAGATATCGGTTTCCTAAACCTGCCCAGGAAGAGTTGATCTTCTTCTTCCTTGTCCCATGACAGTGTCTGTGCATATCCACTGGAAGCCCTCTTCTAGACTTTACACCCTCTAACAGGCACTGGGTCTCACTCACCTTCTAATCTCTAACACTGAGCACTGTCTGGCTCATTGTTTCAATTCAATGAGCATGTATTGCTGCTGCTGGTCAGTCACTAAATCATATCCAACTGCAACCCGATGGACTGTAGCATACTAGGCTTCCCTGTCCTTCACCATCTCCCAGAGTTTGCTCAAACTCATACCCATTGAGTTGGTGATGCTATCTAACCATTTCATCCTCTGCTGCCCCCTTCTCCCTTTGCTTTCAATCTTTCCCAGCATCAGGGTCTTTTCCAATGAGTCAGCTTTTCACATCAAGTGGCCAAAGTACTGGCGCTTCAACTTTAGCATCAGTCCTTCCAATGAATATTCAGGGCTGAATTCCTTTAGGATTGACTGGTTTGATCTCCCTGTAGTCCAAGGGACTCTCAAGAGTCTTCTCCAGCACCACAATTCGAAAGCATCAGCTCTTTGGTGCTCAGCCTTCTTTATGGTCCAACTCTCATATCTGTACATGACTACTGGAAAAACCATAGCTTTGACTATACGGACCTTTGTCGGCAAAGTGATGTCTCTGCTTTTAATGGGCTGTCTAGGTTTGTCATAGCTTTCCTTCCAAGGAGCAAGCATCTTTTAAATTTCATGGCTGTAGTCACCACCCACAGTGATTTTGGAGCCCAAGAAAATAAAATCTGTCATTGTTTCCACTTTTTGCCCTTCCATTTGCCATGAAGTGGTGAAGCCACAGGCCATGATCTTAGTTTTCTGAATGTTGAGTTTCAAGCCAGCTTTTCCACATAGTATTTAATAAATTTAATGAACATGTACTTAATGAATGAACAGAAGCCACTACTCCTGCAGCTACGGATAATCTTTCATACTTCCTGTGAACTCTGTAGTAGAATGTCTCATATTCTCCACGTTATCTCAAGTAGCACACTATTTCATGTGTTCTAGGGAATAAATAAATATATAATTGGTGGAAGATTAATGTTTTATTGCCAAGGTCTGGGCAAGACTCTGCATGTGTGTGCACATGTGCTGGTGTGTGTGAGACAGGGAGAGACAGAAAGACGGACAAAGAGACAGAGAAGACCTCTATTCCCCTGTTGGCAGAGTGAAGGGGCTGTGTTCTTGGCGTCCCAAGCAGAGTACATTTTGTCATGGAAACAATGCTAAAAATAGTGATTAGATTATATGATTCCTTTATTTTCAGCTTTACGGGTCATACTGCTATTGAGTTACATCATGGGCTATAAAGTTATATAATTCAGCTAAATTAAGGACTATATTTCAGATATCCTATAAAACTTATGACTTGTGGTGGATACTGTGATGTCCCACCCAGCTACTCCCTCAAGAACAAAGGACTTATTCCTCCAGTTGTCAGGAGCACCTCAGTGGAAAGCCCTCACATTTCAACCCTATTTGGGGATTTTTTTTTCAGCTGAAAATAAACTGCCTCATTTAAAGGCATAGTTCCTTTCAGGGGCAGCCCATATCCAATGATCACCTCAAGGGTAGAAAGGCTCTGCCCCCCTGCCTCAGCTTGGGGATGACTTTGAAAGGCCCACTCAGCAACAGAGCCCCTCCTCAGGCAGATGAGGCCTTTGCTGGGGTTGCATCAAAGCCCAGCTTCTCCTCCCATCAATCCTGGACATCCTTCCCTCCAACTTCCAAGGCTGGTGGGCCCAGGGACCCTTCCTAATAAGTGTCTAGCTTTGTTTCCCAGGAAACTCAACCTACCTGTATATACGGGAAAACAAAATCTGAGCTCAGAATAATCAAGTGAAAAATTAAGTTTTGAATATAATGTTTAATAAGATGAAAATTACTTGTGTTCTGACACAACCCTCATATTTATCTTTTATCTTGGAGCCAAAAGACAGAGTTCCTGTGTTCAGGACACTCCTTAGCTTTTCTGTTGCACATGAGTGAGTCCCTGTGGGCAGCTGGTCTCCCATAGGTGTCTGGTTAGGGCAGTGGAGTACCTTCTCCCAGAAATTTTTGAATGGAGGTTTGAGGTTATCCCTCCTAGTTAAAGAAATTATTTGCTTTGGCAGGCTGTACCCAACCTACTTACGGATATAACTGAAGAGAAATATAGTCTTTCACCCTAAAACCTTCAGGGCAAGTTGAGGAAAATAGCAGTCTCCCAGAAAATGATGTCTCCTGTGACCAGATGGGAAAGGGGGGAGGGTGTTGGCCTGCATTTTATCTGTTTTATCTTGGTGATTCTAGAATAATAGTCATTTATACTGATGAAAGCCAACACACAAGCAAACAATGCAATGTTCTGTCTGGCTGTATCTTCCTCCACCATCTTGTCACTGTCATCGCAGACCTCTCTCCCACTCATTTCATGGAGCACTTGAGTAGCATGTTCATTGTCTTCCCCTGCATATTCAACCCATCAATTTTTATAGGTCATTTTGATGTCCACAGGAATAAATAACCATTTTACCAAACTCCTTTCTGACTCTTCGATGCCTCTAGTGTTTGAACTCTCCTTGTATTTGGAACCTGTGTTCCCCCTCCTGACCACACTGTCTTTCCCAGAGTCAGGAACTGATGGCTGGCTGGTTGAAAGTCCAATGATCTGGATCCTCTTCATGAGCATTAACCATCTTGAAAGACATCTCTATCTACCTATTTGTCTTCTCCACTGGATTAAAAATGCCTAAAGGGCTCATCAGTTCAGTTCAGTTCAGTCGCTCAGATGTGTCTGACTCTTTGTGACCCCATAAATCACAGCACACCAGGCCTCCCTGTCCATCACTAACTCCCAGAATTCACTCAACTCACGGCCATCGAGTTGGTGATGCCAAACAGCCATCTCATCCTCTGTCGTCCCTTTCTCCTCCTGCCCCCAATCCCTCCCAGCATCAGAGTCTTTTCCATTGAGTCAACTCTTTGCATGAGGTGGCCAAAGTACTGGAGTTTCAGCTTCAGCATCATTCCTTCCAAAGAAATCCCAAGGCTGCTCTCCTTTAGGATGGACTGGTTGGATCTCCTTGCAGTCCAAGGGACTCTCAAGAGTCTTCTCCAACACCACACTTCAAAAGCATCAATTCTTCAGTGCTCAGCTTTCTTCACAGTCCAACTTTCACATCCATACATGACCACTGGAAAAACCATAGCCTTGACTAGATGGACCTTAGTTGGCAAAGTAATGTCTCTGCTTTTGAATATGCTTTCTAGGTTGGTCATAATTTTCCTTCCAAGGAGTGTCTTTTAATTTCATGGCTGCAGTCACCATCTGCAGTGATTTTGGAGCCCCCCAAAATAAAGTCTGACACTGTTTCCACTTTTTTCCCCATCTATTTCCCATGAAGTGATGGGACTGGATGCCATGACCTTAGTTTTCTGAACGCTGAGCTTTAAGACAACTTTTTCACTCTCCTCTTTCACTTTCATCAAGAGGCATTTTAGTTCCTCTTTACTTTCTGGGCTCCTAGATGGCGACTTCCAGGGCTTCCCTGGTGGCTCAGATGGTAAAGTGTCTGCCTACAATGTGGGAGACCCAGGTTCAGTCCCTGGGTTGGGAAGATCCCCTGGAGAAGGAAATGGCAACCCACTCCAGTATTCTTGCCTGGAAAATCCCAGGGACTGAGAAGCCTGGTAGGCTACAGTCCATGGGGTCGCAAAGAGTTGGACACCACTAATCGACTTCACTTTCACTTTCTAAGATATGCAGGTGCTGCTGCTGCTAAGTCACTTCAGTCGTGACCGACTCTGTGTGACCCATAGACAGCAGCCCACCAGGCTCCCCTGTCCCTGGGGTTCTCCAGGCAAGAACACTGGAGTGGGTAATGACAGATAGATAAAGCACATGGGTGCTCCTAGGTGTCTGCTGAATCCAACCAAGTGTCAGAAGCTCAGTTCCATCTAGGGCCCTGTTGTTTTCCTTTAGAAAACACCTAGACTTTTTTTCTTAAACAACATTTGGGGAAAAAATTATCCCTTATTTAAAATAGAAAGGTAAGGACTTCTCTGATGGTCCAGCACCCAAGACTCCAAACTCCCAATGCAGTGGGCCTACGCCTGATCCCTGGTCAGGAAACCAGATCTGCAGGTCACAACTAAAAGATCTTGCATGGCTCAACTAAGACTCAGCACAGTCAAATAAATAAATATTTTAAAAACCTAGAAATGTAAATTATGATAATGAGGGATATCACTTTTCACATATGATGTTGACAAAAAATTAAAATGTCTATTTCCCAATGCTGGAGAGGGTATGTTGAGATAAGCACTTCATAGCACAGTAATTTTGCAAGTTGTATAGAGATCCAATTCCTCTGAGCCAGGGATTTTTCTGTGGATCTTCTCTAATAAAATAATCTTAACTATAGGAAAATCTATGTGTATAAACTTGTCCATTATAGAGTTATATACTTTTTTAAAAAATGGAAGCAATGTAGATATCCAATAAAAAACACTTAGACTTTTGTTTGTTCACTTTTTAAGTTTGAAGATCTCATTGGGATTGCAAAGACTATCAGATTAAACAGACATTTGAAAATGGTTGTAAGCACTGATTTTGGAGCTAAAGCAAGGGATTTGTTCTCTCTCTCATAGCTGTCATTTATTCATATAATCTATAGACCCTTCAAATATGAAGGATACAAAGATGCATTCCTCAGAGACAGTGAAAAGTGAAAGTGAGTGAAAGTGTTAGTTGCTCAGCCGTGTCCAACTTCTTGTGGCCCCATGGATTGTAGCCCACCAGGCTCCTCTGTCCATGGGATTCTCCAGGCAAGAATACTGGAGTGGGTAGCCAATCCCTTCTCCAAGGGATATTCCTGACCCAGGGAATGAACCCAGGTCTCCTGCTTTGCCAGGCAGATCCTTTACCACTGAGCTACCTAGGAAGCCCTTGGAGTAAACCTGGTCAGTAATGCTTCCTGCAGAAATGAGACTGACCNCCAATCCCTTCTCCAAGAGATATTCCTGACCCAGGGAATGAACCCAGGTCTCCTGCTTTGCCAGGCAGATCCTTTACCACTGAGCTACCTAGGAAGCCCTTGGAGTAAACCTGGTCAGTAATGCTTCCTGCAGAAATGAGACTGACCAGAGAGCTACAGAGAAGGCAATGGTCATTTACCCACTCTTTCTTTGATTCCATTTATGGGGCGGTGCAAAGATGAGTGTGGTCAGTTCCAAGAGAGGGTGAGATGGATCATGAGAGATTTGAAAAGCCAGGGGTCAGTATTTGTGCCTGAGGTCTACAACAAAGTGAGCTGGAAAGGATCTTAGAAAATCTAATTGCGATTCTTCTCTGGAATAGGAAGAATTGTTTTGTGGATGAATTTTGCCTCCATAAACTTTTCTTTGAGCATTTCTTTTCAACTTCATGGACTGGGTAATATGAAGCTTTCGTAACAGTAGCTTTTGGTCTGGAGAGCAACCCTTTGAGCCAGAAGAGAGCAAATTCAAGGAACTGCCTCAAGGTTTGCATCAGCCCCCCGGAGGCACCAACTCCCCATCCTCCTGCATGTGCCTCTGGCTGCAAGCTCAGCACCAGGAGAACTCTGGAAGCTGAGAAGAGGGAGGACAGAGCTGTCCTTTATGCTGTGAAGGCCTGTTGTGGCAAGTTCTTCAGCTCCTCTCTGTTGCCATCACTCCTTCATCAGACTATGATGCTAGCTTCCAAACCGTTTACTCAAGTCTCCCGGTGCCTCATTTCCAACACATTCTAAAGATTTCTTCCAGAAAAACCACCCAGAGCACAATGATCACCATGCCCATCTCTGCTTTGGTGGTTCCCTTGCAACTGAAAGCAGGAAACTCCCTGGTGAGGTATTTATGTGTTTTCATAACATGGGCCTACTTGTTCAAGAAATAAAAGTAAGAAATTAAAATAATATGAAAACATATAATATTAAAAGAAGTTCCCATCTATTCCTCTACCCCTCCCAGAAGGAATCATCTTAACAATTTCCCAATCATTTTTCTACTCTGTTTATTCTGACTTCCTGTTCAGTTCAGTTCAGTTCAGTCACTCAGTTGTGTCCAACTCTTTCCAATCCCATGAATCGCAGCACGCCAGGCCTCCCTGTCCATCACCAACTCCTGGAGTTCACTCAGATTCACGGCCATCGAGTCAGTGATGCCATCCAGCCATCTCATTCTCTGTCGTCCCTTTCTCCTCCTGCCCCCAATCCCTCCCAGCATCAGAGTCTTTTCCAACGAGTCAACTCTTCGCATGAGGTGGCCAAAGTACTGGAGTTTCAGCTTTAGCATCATTCCTTCCAAAGAAATCCCAGGACTGCTCTCCTTTAGGATGGACTAGTTGGATCTCCTTGCAGTCCAAGGGACTCTCAAGAGTCTTCGCCAACACCACACTTCAAAAGCATCAATTCTTCAGTGCTCAGCCTTCTTCACAGTCCAACTCTCACATCCATACATGACTATTNGGGGCCACAAGCAAGGAGAGTGAGCACCCGCAATAAATCAGCATCGACCAGCAATCAGATTCTCTCCTAGAGCCTCCGGGAGAAATGCAGCCCTGCCAACACCTTGACTTTGGCCCAACAAGACAATTTTTAGAATTTTGATCCCCAGAACTGCAAGAAAATGCATTTGTGTTGTAAGCCACTGCATTCTGGTCATTTGTTACAGCAGAGCCATGGGAAACTAGTACACTGTGGGTGAACAAAACAGAGAAGGGGTGCAGACGCGTTTCACCGTCTACCAGAAAAGATACAATGAAAGCACTTATTTTCTCTTTTTGTCCATTTGTGTGTGTGTTTTCTGCTCCCATCATTCCTCATCAGCACAGACTAGGAATTAGGCTTTTTCAGAACTCAATACAGAGTGACATCACACGACAGAAAGGAGCCAGGTAATAGTGATGGGTTAGAAACACACGTGTGTGTGCTGAGTCGCTTCAGTCTGGTCCAGCTCTGTGACACCAGGGACTGTAGCCTGCCAGGTTCCTCTGTCCGTGGGATTTTTCAGGCAGGAATACTGGAATAGGTTGCCATGCCCTCCTCCAGGGGATCTTCCTGACCCAGGGACTGAACCTTCATCTTTAATGTCTCCGGCATTGGCAGATGCTTCCTTACCACTAGCACCACCTGGGAAATCCTAGAAACACACGGTGGAGAGCAAACCCATTCTGTTCCTCAGTGAAACAAACTAAGCGGGTGTTTTTCCAGAACTTTTTGGTAACAAGGGAAAGCTGGCAACCTGAAATAGAATGATGTAACGGTGCTCTCCTGTTGCCTAGCAGTTTGGAGTCAGGAGACCTTGAGGGAGCCTGGGTCTCCAGTGCAGGGGGCACATGGCGGGAGTGGGGAGTGCCCTGGACAGGCGCTCCATTAGTTTCTAGCTCTTTGCCCACTTGGTCTTCAGTAGAGCTGGTAACGCGTAACTGAGTCTGACAGATGTGAGTTTCTGCNTTTTTTTTTTTTTTTTGTTTTGATGTTTCAATACTATTACAACTTACTCCCTTTGACACTACATTGGCTGCACAGTTAATCAATGATGAAACTGAGCTTTTTCCCTTTATTTCCCAAATTCATTATGGAAGGTGTGTGTGTGTGTGTGTGTGTGTGTGTGCGTGCACATGTGCACAATCTTCAGGAAGGTACATGATGATAAAAGTTATCATCTTGCAGACAAAAAATTTAGTATTAGATACTTTTAAGAATCTATCCATCACATTACTACATAATCTCCGTTCCCTTCTCTAGGTTTAATTTCCTTCCATTATTATACAGAATGATATATCTTTTCATCCTTCTACGGAGTTTGGGTCTACTTTTACACATCCAAAAACCCATTAATGGACTCTGCTAAAATCAAGAGTAAGCTAAACTTTTTTTAGTCCCACAGAAGGACTGGCAGAGGCATTAAAGCTTCAGTTTCCTTTTGCCCTTCTCTTAGTGAGCGTGCATGCATGCCATCAGGCTCTTCTGTCCATGGGATTCTCCAGGCAAGAAGACTGGAATACTGATGTGGGTTGCCATGCCCTCCTCCAGGGGATCGTTCCAATCCAGGGACCCAACTCACATCTCTAATGTCTCCTGCATTGGCATGCAGGTTTTTTTTTTTTACCACTAACACCCCCTGGGAAGCCCCTCATGAGCTTAAGTATAAATGTTAGTCATTCAGCAGTGTCCGGCTCTTTGTGACCCCTAGTCAGGCTCCTCTGGCCACGGAATTTTCCAGGCAAAAATACTGGAGTGGCTAGCTGTTCCCTCCTCCAGGGGATCTTCCTGACCAGGGGACTGAACCCAGGTCTCCTGCATTACTGGCAGATTCTTTACTGTTGAGGCACCAGGGAAGCCCTTAATGAGCATATCGACACATTTTCAAGTGGTATGATTTAAACCGTACTCTCTACCCTGCTTCCCTACCTCCACAAACGCAGGAACAGTTAAAGTCCACTTTGGGTTTCAAATGACAATTTAACTATACTGTTATACTTCCCGGTGGACATACAGATTCATTTCCCAAAGACCCGAAAAATGCATATCTCACTGAGTTTGCCTACTTGTTTGCAAAAGAAAATGAGATTTTGAACTGGAAGACCTGTGCTTGAAACTTGGCAATATAGCTTCCTATTTCATTTGAGATGTCTTTATCTCAAACTATGGAGGGCTCTTTACTTATGTATAAATATTTATATATAAAGATAAATAAATAGATAAATGTCAGTCACTCAGACATGTCTGTCTCTTTGCAACCCATGGACTATAGCCCTTCAGGCTCCTTTATACATGAAACTCTCCAGGTAAGAATACTGGAGTGGGTTGCCATGCCCTCCTCTAGGGGATCTTCCCAACCCAGGGATCAAACCCAGGTCTTCCACATCGCAGGCAGATTCTTTACCATCTGAGCCACCAGGGAAGAAAGATAAAAGCCACCCATATAGAAAGATACTTATATATAAATCTGCATATTTTAATTCATCTATTTATTACCTCTTTCATCTACTTATTACCTTTTTGGACCTCAGTTTTATCACCTGTAAAATGAGAATAACCATAATTTTGGACTCAAATTGCCTTTTGGAATTTATTTGGCTTGTACATGAATCTGGCTAAATGAAAAGGAAAAATGTTCTGGAAAATTACTGATAGTGATGAGCTACTAAGAAGCTTATAACTGTAGTCAAATGCCTTGACATTATCGTTAAATAAATCCATTGGAAGTTTAATGGTCATCTTTCAAATCCACTTACTGTAATAAATGTTCACACCAAAGTCACTGGATTTGAAAGGCTAGCTTGCATCACTCCTCACTTATTAAAACATTTTTTTCACATTTGAAAGGGAATATTACAATAAAATAAAAGAAAGCTTAAACAACAAACTATAAGACATTTACTAAGTATCATTCTAATCCAATAATTGATTTCCTAGTTTTCAAATACCCTTTCAATTCCACATGCATATGTTAATTTATAGTTGTTATCTTGGTGATCAGATTTCCCTCTTCCACAACCCTCCCATTGGCTATCTATTTTATATATGGTAACGTAAGTTTCCATGTTACTCTTTCCATACATCCCAACCTCTTCTCCTCTCTCCCCATGTTCATAAGTCTATTCTCTATGTCTGTTTCTCTATTGCTGCCCTGTAAAGAAATTCTTCAGTACCATTTTTCCAGATTCCATATATGTGCATTAGAATATGATATTTATCTTTTTCTTTCTGACTCACTTCATGCTGTATAATGGGCACTAGGTTCATCCACCTCATCAGAGCTAACTGAAGTGTATTCCTTTTCATAGCTGAGTAATATTCCACCATATGTAGCACATATGTAGCACAACATCTTTATCCATTCATCTGTGGATGGGTGTCTAGGTCACTTCCACGTTCTAGCTACTGTAAATAGTGCTGCAATGAACAGCTGGATACATGTGTCTTTTTCAATTTTGGTTTCCTCAGGGTATATGCCTAGGAATGGGATTACTGGATCATATGGTGATTTTATTCCTAGTTTTCTAAGGAATCTACATACCGTCTTCCAATGTGGCTGTATCAATTTGCATTCCCACCAACAGTGCAAGAGCATTCCCTTTTCTCCACACCCTCTCCAGTATTTATTGTTTGTAGACTTTTTGATGATGACCATTCTGATTTGTGTGAGGTGATATCTCATTGTGGTTTTGATTTGCATTTCTCTAATAATGAGCGATGTTGAGCAGTTTTTCATGTGTTTGTTAGCCATTTGTATGTCTCCTTTGGAGAAATGTCTATTTAAGCCTTTGACCCACTCTTTGATTGAGTTGTTTGTTTTTTTCGAATTGAGTTGTATGAGCTCTTGTATATTTTGAAAATCAACCTTTTGTCAGTTGTTTCACTTGCTATTATTTGCTCCCATTCTGAGGGTTGTCTTTTCACCTTGCTTATAGTTTCCTTTGCTGTGCAAAAGTTTTTAAGTTTAATAAAGTCCCATTTGTTTACTTTTCATTTCCATGAAATATGAGCCATGCTGTGTAGGGCCACCCAAGATGGACGCGTCGTGGTGGAGAGTTCTGACAAAATGTGGTCTCTACTGGGGAAGGAAGTGGCAAATCACATCAGTATTCTTATCTTGAGAACCCCATGCACAGTACGAAAAGACAAAAAGATAAGACACTGAAAGATGAACTCCCCAGGTCAGTTCAGTTGAGTTCATCTCCGTTGCTCAGTCGTGTCTGACTCTTTGCGACCCCATGAATCACAGCACGCCAGGACTTCCTGTCCATCACCAACTCCCAGAGTTCACTCAGACTCATGTCCATCGAATCTGATGCCATCCAGCCATCTCATCCTCGGTCGTCTCCTTCTCCTCCTGCCCCCAATCCCTCCCAGCATCAGAGTCTTTTCCAAGGAGTCAACTCTGCGCATGAGGTGGCCAAAGTACTGGAGTTTCAGCTTTAGCATCATTCCTTCCAAAGAAATCCCAGGGTTGATCTTTTTCAGAATCGACTGGTTGGATCTCCTTGCAGTCCAAGGGACTCTCAAGAGTCTTCTCCAACACCACAGTTCAGAAGCATCAATTCTTTGGCGCTCAGCCTTCTTCACAGTCCAACTCTCACATCCATACATGACCACGGGAAAAACCATAGCCTTGACTAGACGGACCTTAGTCGGCAAATAATGTCTCTGCTTTTGAATATGCTATCTAGGTTGGTCATAACTTTTCTTCCAAGGAGTAAGCGTCTTTTAATTTCAAGTTGCAATCACCATCTGCAGTGATTCTGGATCCCCCAAAAATAAAGTCTGACACTGTTTCCACCGTTGCTCCATATATTTCCCATGGAGTGATGGGACCGGATGCCATGATCTTCGTTTTCTGAATGTTGAGCTTTAAGCCAACTTTTTCACTCTCCTCTTTCACTTTCATCAAGAGGCTTTTTAGTTCCTCTTCACTTTCTGCCATAAGGGTGGTGTCATCTGCATATCTGAGGTTATTGATATTTCTCCCGACAATCTTGATTCCAGCTTGTATTTCTTTCAGCCCAGCGTTTCTCATGATGTACTCTGCATAGAAGTTAAATAAGTAGGGTAACAATACAGCCTTGACGTACTCCTTTTCCTATTTGGAACCAGTCTGTTGTTCCATGTCCAGTTCTAACTGCTGCTTCCTGACCTGCATATAGGTTTCTCAAGAGGCAGGCCAGGTGGTCTGGTATTCCCATCTCTTTCAAAATTTTCCACAGTTTATTTTGATCCACACAGTCAAAGCCTGACTTCCTGTACCTCCTGCTAAAAACAAGACAACGGGTCCCAAATGGAGTCATTTATGCTAAACCCCATGTCACCAAAGGAAGATTTAATTTGATTACAGTTTTGGTTTCTCCAGAAGTGGAGTCTTAAACCAGTCTATCAAGAATCTACCTGACACAAACTTCCCTGGTAGTCCAGTGGCTAAGACTCTGCACTCCCAACACAGAAGGCCTGAGTTTGATCCCTGGTTAGGGAACTAGATCCCACATGCCACAACCAAGAATTTGCATGCCGTAACTAAAGACCCCAGGTGCTGCAACTAAGACCTGGAGCAGTCAAATAAATAAACAAATAAAAAAATTGCCCAACAGACCCCTGTTGTGCCCAAAAGGAAAGTGACCTTGCTATAACCAACCCGCCTTTGGTCAGTACTTTTACTTGCTTGTTCCCATTCCTGTCTGCCTGCAAAAGTCTTTCATTTCGTACAGCTCCTCAGAGCTCCTTACTGTCTGCTAGACTGGGGATGCCGCTTGATTCACAAATTGTTGAATAAAGACAATACGATTTTAAAAATATGCTCAGTTGAATTAAAAAAACACAAAACAAAAAACTCCAAGACAGCAGTTAAACAGATATTCCTACAACTTTACTTGCTTTCATTTTCAAGCCTTTGTTCACATTAATTTTTAAACCTGGAATGTTAGATAAAGTTTTTCACTCCATTGTTGAATGCCCAAACTCTAAAGGCCTAACTTCCAAGTCACTTGCTCCGTAATGTTTTTGCTGATTTATTTACTGAAACTTCCCTTCTCTTTCAAATTCCTGCAGTAGCATTTCTTGTACTTCCTGCTTATGGCACTTGTTATTTTATTCTCTACTCTTTCCCCATTGCCCAAAAGCATTTCTCACCCCCCTCCCCGCCTCCCTCAACAGGCACCCTCGGCCCTTCCTGTGTATATGAAGGACTCAACAAATTCTCCCCGAGCAAGAGAAAAAGAGTCTGGAGTCTCCAGAGCTTCCCTGATAGCTCAGATGGTAAAGAACCCAGCTGCAGTGCAGGAGACTTGAGTTTGACCCCTGGATCAGAAAGATCCCTTGGAGAAGGGAATGGCTACCCACTCCAGTATTCTTGCCTGGGAAATCCCAGGGACAGAGGAGCCTGGCGAGCTACAGTTCATGGGGTCTCAAAGAGTTGGACGAGACAGAGCAACTAACTGTTTTTTTTTTTTAAGATGCCAATGACATCACCTGTGATGAATGGGTTCTGTTAGCAACTTAAATCATTAAAGGAAGTGGTGAGTCCTGAGGGGCTTCTGGGATGCTGACTGGTTCCAGGTGACTATTTGGAAGAACAGTTGGAGAACTAAATCAGAAGAAAAAAAAAAAACAAACAGAACAAAACAACAATAAAACCCCCCAAACTATAATATTCCTTCTATTTTAAAGAGAACAGTATGAACGGCTCTTTGCAAATACTGTAGAATTGAACAGTTATTCTTCTCATTATTACAGTAAAAGTGAAACAGACATCTAACCTCCAAAACAACAACAAAAGACTCTGGAAGCCCTAATCTCCCTGTCTTGGTGGGAGGCTTATGCAGAGATGGGGGTGCTCTCTGGTGAACCACGAATTGGGTTTTATTTTCTTTTCACACAAGGGATTTGAAAGAAGTCATTTTCAGCATAAAGTAGCGGATGAATGGAGGAGAAGGCAGTGGCACCCCACTCCAGTACTCTTGCCTGGAAAATCCCATGGACGGAGGAGCCTGGTAGGTTGTAGTCCATGGGGTCGCTCAGAGTCGGGCATGACTGAGCGAGTTCACTTTCACTTTTCACTTTCATGCATTGGAGAAGGAAATGGCAACCCATTCCAGTATTCTTGCCTGGAGAATCCCAGGGACAGAGGGGCCTAGTGGGCTGCCGTCTTTGGGGTCGCACAGAGTCGGACACGACTGTAGCGACTTAGCAGCAGCAGCAGCAGCGGATGAATGGGAAAAGGCAGAGGGTTGCCAAAGGGGAAAGAGTTGCACAAGAGCCTCAGAGTGGAAGATGGTCAGATTTACTTGTTTTCTGCACTAAGACAGGGATGGCTAATAGAATCTGACAACACCTACAGAAGGCAGCAATACTTTCCATCTAAACAACATGCTTATTAATTTTTTGTATTTGTTTTAGTTTATACAAGCCTCTCATATATAAAATAGTGCATGAATAAAAGCCCAATCAGTGCCCAGGATTTTAAATAGCACAACAAACTACCCCATTACCTGTTGCTTTGCAGCATCTGATTCATCCAAGCGGTTTTCATCCTAATTGTAGTTTGGCCAAAAACCATTAGTCTCTCCTTCAAATGGTTAGATCATTATCAACCCATTTGTGAGCCTAGTCCTATTTAAAGTCATTGTGAGAACTATATACGGCAGTTAAAATAACTTGAAAACCCTTTCAACTCAAAGGCTTTTCTCCAAAACTGCTTTACCTCCTTTGTACTTGGACTTTGCAAACAATTTTCCATTATTTTTTCAGTGATTTTATATTCAAGTGAACTTAATTCATCCTCCAAACAAAACTACAGTCTGTCTTGATAGCAATATCAAGGGATAAAAGAGTTACTGAAAAAAAAACTGGCTATAATTATGAGTTGGGAGAGAGATTATGGGATGTTGCGGGGAAGAAGAATTATGAGAATGGAGATGGTGTGCGCAAGAAAAAATAGAAGCAGAGAAGGTCTGGCACATGGTGAAGGGCAGGGTAGTGATACTGGAGACCACTAGTGCACAGGCATGATGGTGTGTGTCTTCAGAAAAGGCCAAGGAAGAGAGTTCCTCCCATCAGGAGCAAGTGATCCTAACTCAGGAACTGATGGGGACCTTTCATTTCATGGCCAGTGCCATGTTCTTGCAGCCAACAATGCCAGCTGTTGCCAGGCCAGGGAAAGCACTGCTCTCCACCTCTGTGAAGAGCCTCACCAGCCACCCAGAGACCTGGGGACCTATCATCACACTTACCCCCCGTAACCACCCTTACACCAGCAAGCCCTGCTCCTCCTGGAATGCTTCTGATACGCCACCTCTCTCATCCTCCCCATCCTCTGGCTGGGACTCCTGGACTAAAGGGTCGTCTGGTCCTGTGTCCTCCGCTGCCAGTCTGTCTGCCCAGCATGCTGCTGAACCTGTCCTCCCAGCCCCTCACTCCCCAGAGCCCACCACTCCTGGCCTTTCCACTTCATAAAATGCTCCTTTCCACCATAGAGGCAGTGGAAGCCATTCAAGTGATTCCTTCTTCTTGCAGAGTTCCTCCCAGCCACACCCCACCCTCATGCCCACTTTGGGTCTTCCTGGTCTTAACTTGTGGGAGAGTCTCCCTGCTGTGTGCTCTCTCAGTCATACAGAGTGTACTTTGAAATTAAATGTTTAAGACTCTGTTCTCTGTCAGTCTGTAAGTGCTCTGAGATCAGGGGTTGCTGGGCCATGCATGTCCTTGTCTGTAATATGGGGGGTAAACAACAATTTAACAGAATAAGGATTAGATGAGTTCACTCAGGTAGCGAACTTAACTATAGTACCTGATGCATGTAAGGACTATGTAAGCTTTGTGTCTGAGTCATTCAGTGGTGTCCAACTCTTTGCGACCCCATGAACTGTAGCCCACCAGGCTCCTCTGTCCATGGAGTTCTCCAGGAAAGAGTACTGGAATGGGTTGCCATTCCCTTCCCCAGGGGATCTTCCTAACCCAGGGACTGAACATGGGTCTCCTGCATTGCAGGCAGATTCTTTACCCTCTGAGCCATCAGGGAAGCCCACGTAAGCTTTAGCCATATGACAATAATTGACACAGTAACTAGAACAAAGCATGTACTCAGTAAACATATGTTGAATAAAGAAATGAAAAAACTGATGGCTGAACTAATGAATTCACCAGTCCAGAGGGCCTCCTTTTTTCCATCTAGCTGTTACCCATAAGACAGTACAGCAATGCCGCACGGAGAACATTCACAGAGAGGAACGCTTGCTTGTTCCCGTCTACTGACACCACGATCAATGGTAAAAAATAGCATCTTTTGTTTCCTGGGATTTGAACTTACTCTACTCTGTTGCTAAAGAAATATTCACAGCAAGGAGATTTGGAATGAATGAAGAGATAAAGGGATGTAACACCACCAAATTACACTCCCAGCCTTCTCAGCCTTGTCTCTGTTAACTAAAAACGGTGCTCTTTAATGAGCACCACACTCTTTAATTATTTCCAAGCTAGATGCGCAAGAAAACCACACGTGAGGTTGTTCATCCCAACAAATGTTTACACAGAAAATTTCAACCTAAGTTGCAAAAGGGAAGCTCTTTATCCCTTTGTTCTAGAACATCCCACGCTTCAGACTCCTCAGTGTCTTCACAAGAAAGGCATTGGTCAGCTATACACATGGTCTGCCAGTCTAATAGAAAGAGAAACGTATGAAACCAGCCTGGACTTGCAGCATCGTTCTGTGGCTGCTGTAGTGATGGTGCGCGCATGCTCAGTTGTTTCCGTTGGGTCCGACTCTTTGTGACTCTACGGACTGTAGCCTGCTAGGCTCCACTGTCCGTGGGGATTCTTCAAGCAAGCATACTGGAATGGGTTGCCATTTCCTCCTCCAGGGGACCTTTCTCTCCCAGGGATAGAACCCGCCTCTCTTACGTCTCCTGCATTGGCAGGAGGGTTCTTTACCACTAGCGCCACCTGGGAAATCCGCTGTAATGGTGGATTTCCCACACTTATCAAAAACTACACCCGGGGAAGGTGTCTCAGAGTTAGTCCAACCCTGACAAATCCTATTATCTGACAAAACTGCGTGTGTTTATTGTCCTTTAAGGCAGACTGTGATCGTATCCTAAAATAAGTTTGCTGCAGAGAGCGCACTTGGATTTATAAATAAACACTGCTTCATCACGTTGGTGGTGATTCTTCTTTCCCTTCTGTATTGGAGAGAGTTTTCTGCTCTTTTCTCTACAGTCGGCTTTTCTACAGTTACCCTGAACCCTCTAGTTCAGCCCCTGGGACAGCCCACACTTGGTGTTTTCAGTTTAGTCATCAGTTTTAGAAACTGGCATTTAAGAGATGTGGTCATTATGAAAGTGAATTCTGACAGATAAGTTGTTAGAGCTTTCTTCCTTGCACATTTAAAACTAAAGGATGCTACACTGAAATCCATTATGGAGCATGAAATTTTTTTTTTTTTTTTTCTTTTCCAGATTGGAAATAATGGCGACAGTGCTAGAGTCCACACACGAATGCAAGAGATGCAGGTTCAATCTCTGGGTTAAGAAGATGCCCTGGAGGAGGAAATGGCAACCCATTTCAGTACTCTTGCCTGGAAAATTCCATGGAGAGAGGAGGCTGGCGGGCTACAGTCTATGGGGTTGCAAAGAGTCGGACACGACTGAGCAACTGAGCACATACTTTACTTGGGGTTTCCTGTTACTGCTGCTGCAGCTGCTTCTACTACAACTTCAAGACTTCAGGAAATGTTGGTAACATTAAAAATGGTAATATTTATGATGATTAGTATAATAATAAAGATTATAGTCATTTACATGTTTGTCTATTTTTTATATGGCGGTATAATTTGACAGCCTCTATTTTTGATTTATAATTATAGAGTTTGTGTGTATAAATAAGTATAACTGACCTGTTTTTCTGTGGAGCAAACTGGATCTGTATGGAGAGGTGCTGGAGTCCAGGGCCTGAGTGGGAGCTGAGAGTGGCAATGTCTTCAGACCGTCCGGGTTCCCAGGCGGGAAGGGGGAGCTCTGACCATGCCTCAGTTCACCTCTGTCCATGCCGGAGAGGTGGAGAGCATCCTGAGCTTTCTTCTTCTCCTTTTTTAACATGTTTACCAAAATATCTAAAACTTGAATTAAGGATTTAGTCATTCATGACGGATTAGAATGATCAAAGCACTTATTTTCAAGTGAGATTGGTAGTTTCAACAACACTTGCTATGGTTATGTGACAAAGACAGACGAAAGAAAGATCTCACCTTTCTGAGGTCCTTGATAAAGTGATGGACAGTGTAGGAGGCTGCTGGCTTTTTAATAGGGCACCATTATCATTACGTGAAAAATGAACAAGCCAAAAGGTCTTTAAAACCTTTGAGTTCAAACTAATTTGGGCTTAAAGCTTTCCTGAAAGCATCTGTAAAAAGGAAAAGGAACCCTGGGTAGTGGTTGACAATGGAGCTGTCTCCGTAAACAAGACTTGAATGCAGGAAGCAGCAATGGAATCAGCAGGACGCGGAGCAGGGAGAAGGCAGAGCCTTCCCAGCAGGCAGCTCAGCAGAGTCAGCTCTGGTGCCAGACCCCCTCCACGTCCAACTCATGCTCATTCCACGTACCTTAGAATGGGGCTTTAAGTCATCTTTTTAAAAGTCTCTAATTTTTGGTCTCTCTAATTTCACTAAAAGAGGTGAATTATTAGTAAAGATGTGCACGCTAAGCAACTTCAGTCATGTTCAACTCTTTGTGACCCTGTGGACTACAGTCTGCCGGGCTCCTCTGTCCATGGGATTCTCCAGGCAAGGATACCAGAGTGGGTTGCCATGCCCTCCTCCAGGGGATCTTCCTGACCCAGGGATTGAACCTGTGTCTCTTATGTCTCCTGCATTGGGGGGCAAGTTTTTTTTTTTACCACTGGCAGCACCTGGGAAGCCCCATTAGCAAAGATATATCATTTTAAATTAGAACTTTTGTGGGCCATATGGATCTGATAGGAGCACTGATGATGAGTGATAAAGTCATTCCATTCTACCCTCCTTCACTGTTCTTTCAAGTTGTCGAGACCTCTAGGGGGTTCTGCCATCATGAGGAGAAAAGACAACACTCCCTTCGGAGAATCTCATAACTCCCCCTGCATGTGCACTGAGATGAATCCAAGGCCTCACCAGCCCTGCAGATGGCTTCATTCAAACAGGAGTCTGAGGAAACTCAAAGATGGTGTAGGAGAAGACGGCTACACAGAGGCAGGGGAGGCATCCAGGCACATTCATTCTTGGGCTGGGAACATGGAGAGCACTTGACCTGCATTTTCCTCTTCAGCTTTGACCTCAGCTTTTTGTGATTTCTGGAGGCATGGTTTTTCTCTTACAAGCCCTGACATAGCCTCTGGTCTTCACCTCAAACAAGCTTGTATTTACCAAAGGTGTTCACAACTTTGGTGGTGTCTATGCATTCCCCATTCGTCTGTGCGGCGGAGATTAGCGAGACCGTCACGCACTTTCACCGCTTCCTGCTTGGCCATGGCCGTGTCCTTCCTCCACTCAGTCAGCGACACTCCTTGGAGCTTGCACTGGGTGTCAGGCAATGCTGTGTTCTAGGTACGAGATAGAAAGATGCAGGAGCAGATTGGCTTTTTGCTCTCATGAAGCAGATGTCTACTGGAGAAAGCTGGATCTCTCTCACACACACAGACACACACATACACACACATAAGTGGGCAGGAAGCGCCAGATTGCTTAGCTTTTCAAAAAGGTCAAGAGTGACTGAGTGGCCGCTTTCTACTGGGTGCCCAAGAAAGGTTCAGGCCTCAAGAAAGGCTTTATAGAAAATGACATTTAAGCTGAGATTTGAATGACAAGAAGAACCAGACATAGGGAGGGTGTCTAAGCAGAGGAAGTGGCGAGTGCTGAAACCCGAAGGAGAAACGGGCTGGGCAGTGGTTCACAACAGAGGCTATTTCACCACCCACGGGACACTTGGCCACGTCTGGAGATATTTCGGGTTGTTTTGGGGCTTTTCTTCTGCAGGGGGGTTGGGGATGCTCCTGGTGGCCAGCGGGTAGAGGACTGCTCAGGATAGTTCCAACGGCGGCACCGCTGAGGTTAAGAAGCTGGGTGTTATAGGTCAGGGCAGAAAGGCACTGTGCCCACAGCCTAACGTGCACGGTGCGGGGCAGAAGACACGAAGCAGGGGCTGGGTGGGCACAAGATCATATGGGGCCTCTTCATCTGGAGGAAGGAGTGTGATTCCTACTCTAAGTGTAACGGGAACCTGCTGGAAGGATTGAACCAGAGAAACGCCATGTTCTGATGGATGTTCACAAGATCACAACAGAGACTCATCTTCTCGCTGCCTCCCTTCTCTCCGGTTCCCTTTGTCTGGCCCTGCTTCCAGCTCCCATTTCATTCGCGCCTCTGTTCCTGCCAAGTGCAGCCCTGGGGACCAAGTGTCACCCTGTTAAGTGTTTTGTGAAGAGATGTCTGAACTTTATGCCAACTGATAATGCCACTCCAATGACACCGTTTTCACTCCCTTTCCGTGAGGAGCATTCCAGGCCGCACACTGTCTTTCTGTTTGCAGGGCAATCTTCTGCTGAGCTCTAGTAGGGTCACTTTTCCTCCTATTTTAAGCCAGATCTTTCTTACTCCTCCTGTCAGTATCCTGGCCTTCTTGGTTCTACCCAAAAAAGACAACGCAAACCGTCTCCAACTTGACTGTGAGACACTGAAACGTCAGGAGCCTTTCTTGGTCATTAGCCCTTGATAAATGTCAGCTTTGTGATGAGTATGTCTTAGCTGCCCTCCCTCCTTCTTCTGAGTCTGCCCACTGTCTGTGGGGTCACACCCTCCATGGTGCAGCACTCTACAGAGCCCGGAGCTCAAGCCAGGCGGCATCTTACCAGCTCTGCTCAGCTCTGAGATGCTGGCGAGAGGCAGTGTTGTCAGAGATGATGGACGAAGAGCTAGGGCATCCATCTGGGTGTGAACTTCCAAGTTCAGTGCTCTTTTCACCATGCCTCCTACACATCCTTCTTGCAAATATGAGTCTCAGAAGGCGAGGACCCTGCTGGAGTTGTTCACGGTCGGGAGGGAATCTAGCACAGCCCTGCGTGGACAGCGGTCCCTGGATTTACCAGTGAAGAAATGATGTATGTCTCTCTCTCTCACTCCCTTTGTAAAATAAACATATATGAACAAGCCTAGACTGTTCCCTCTCTGTCATAGCTCATTTCATCCCTCCCATATGCACAGACATTCATAAGCCCAGAAGGGGATTAAGGAGTTGGTAGGAGTATTTAAGGGAGATGATCCTGAACTAGGATCAAGGCCAGGAAAAGAAGCAGAGCTCAGACTGGGGCTGGGGCCAGGACTGAGGCCTCGGCTGGGACCATCTCTGGGGATGGATAGGGCAGGAGGGAGGAAAAGGAATGCAAGGGCAACGACGCCACGGCAGCACTCGGAGACAAGGGCTTGCGTGGGAGTTCAGCTCACAGTCAGATCTACTGTTATTGGCCTGATAATAAAGCGGCTCGAGCCCACTTGAATCAGACACATGGGGTCTGCTAACACTCAACTAAAATTAGAGGCTGAAGCTAATCAGGCGGAGTGCCTACCTCCTATTTGGTTTGCTTTTACCTCTTTATTACTGGATTTCCTTCATGTAAGCTATTTTTTATGAATTTTGCACAATAGCTAAAGCTAAAATATCTTTTAGCCATTTTTGAGAAGTGAACAAAAATATTTGTTCATAAAGAACTGACCGAAATCATTTCTTATGCATGTTTAAAGCCTGCAAATGTAATGAAAATGCCAAATCTTTTGCAAGAAGCTTGGAAGATAAAATAAGAAAAAATACGGAAGAAATACTGGGGATACCTGAGGTCTAACTATCCATTAGGGGCTCTTTAGTGATGGACAGGAAGGCCTGGCATGCTGCGATTCATGGGGTCGCAAAGAGTCGGACACAACTGAGCGACTGAACTGAACTCAACTGAGAGATAACCACCTCATCTGTGCGCTTTCCAGGTGGTGATAGTGGTAAAGAATCCCACTGCCAATTCAGGAGATGTCAGAGACACAGGTTTGATCCCTGGGTCAAGAAGATCCCCTGGAGGGGACAATAGCAACCCACTCCAGTATTCCTGCCTGGAGAATTCCAGGGACAGCAGAGCCTGGCGGGCTACAGTCCATGGGGTCACAGAGAGTCGACTTAGCATGCACGCATGCACGTCATCTGGAAGAGAGGCACTTCCCATGTGCTGTTACCATTTTCAGTCCCCAATATACGCTGTTTCCTAGAGACGTAAGAATTCTATCCTTAACACTCATCTACACTCACTTCCAAATTTGGGAACATTTGTAAGTGGAACTCAAAGCAGTAGATCTGGCTTTTAAGTAAAAAGTTACATTTAAATCAATCTCTGCTCTTTATAAGCTAAATACCATTTGTCATTTCTCGGCCATCATTCGAGTTTCACCCACCCAGAGGCCACAAATTCTGGGCCATGGTGAGGCTGTGGTCAGCCCGGTGTCCGGCCAGCTAGCTAAAGATAACCAGCTAGCTTACTGGGTCAGGACTAAAACAGGAAGAGCACTGTAGAGTAGTCAAAAATATATTAAAATTTTTTTTAATATGGAGAGAAAGAAAAGTCGTGATTTTCAATAAACTGAAATGTCTCCCATAATGGTAAGACATCTAGCTAAAAGCAAGGTAATTTTTTTTTTTCTTTTGTGGCAACTCTGGCTTTTACCAGTTGCGACAACATGTTTGGTGAAGGGATATTTTACTTCTAAATGGAAAGAAACAACGTGAGCTAGAAGCTGGGTGGGGAGCTGGGTGATGTGGCTAGGGGAAGATGGCTAAGGNAAAGCAAGGTAATTTTTTTTTTTCTTTTGTGGCAACTCTGGCTTTTACCAGTTGCGACAACATGTTTGGTGAAGGGATATTTTACTTCTAAATGGAAAGAAACAACGTGAGCTAGAAGCTGGGTGGGGAGCTGGGTGATGTGGCTAGGGGAAGATGGCTAAGGGTTTCCTGGTCCAAGCCCATAGAAGAAGAAGAGTCTCTAATCTCTGCAGAAAGGATACTGATTTCATTGTCCCTCTGCTGTAGAATATCACGTAGCTTTTTATACTCTTCCTCTTTCAATGGTTCCTGGCAGTTTTGATCTTTGTTTTCAGAGGGGGCTGTGCTCTGCCTGTGGATCTTCTTGTCATTCAGCAGTTTCTGTAAGATGAAACAAGAAGTTAGCATCCACACCTCTACTCCCAGTGTCTTTGTGTGTCTGATTCTTTTCGTCTTTACCAATGCCTTGCACACATTAGGTGTTCTCCTCTGACGCCTTGCCTCGCAACGCAGTTGCCTTTTTGCAATGTGTCTTCTTCCTCCTACCTGCCTTCTTTCCATCCTCCTTCATCATACACCCCCCTCCCTTATCTTGTCTTTCTCTCCCTAACATGGGAGAATCCTGCTCAAACACTGTCTTCTCTTGAATGTCTTTTCCTTTCTCTATAACCTCATACCACTAACTCACTTAAAAAAAAAAAAAACAGTTGTCATGTATTATAATTATTCTTTATATATCTGTCTCCTCCGTGACTTATCCAACTTTGCCTCTCTATGCCTAGTCCAGAACAGACTCACACAAATGTCTATTATCTTAATGAAGTATGCTAAATTACAAGTCAGGCAGACATAGAGGCTGATATTCATGCTGTGTCATCATGAAAGTAAAACCTAAGACCGAAGCTGCTGGAGAAAAATGAAGGACACAATTCTTTTGACATAGCTTGAAAATAAGTGGATTTTGAACATGAAACTATTTTGTGTAGAAGGTAGAGAGATTCCTGGCCGAAGCTTTAGAAGTCCAAGGTCTGAGCTTGGAAAGTAAGATACAACCTCTGAAGAAATTCAGTGATCATCTGTTTGAACTATCTCAATGGTTCAAAGATCATACTGTTCTAGAAATGGGAAGCTGGCTCCTCAACCTTTGAAGAGCAGGTCAACTAGAAAAGCTTTATTGCAGTTTGAACACAGCAGACAAGGGCTTCTACTAGTGGAAATGTTTAAATTTACCTTTAAATAATGGAAACAGTGATGAATTTTACGTATATCAGTGCCAACCTCTAGTTTACTCTCTGGATCCTGGTCTTCCAAAAAGGATGTTATTAGTTTTTCCAGCCTAAAAATACATAAGGTATGAGAATCAACTACAAGCTTGAAACTTTAGAAATTCTAGTGGCATTACTTTGTTAGTTAACATTTGTAGTACAGGATATTGTTCTCACTTTCTTATGAAAATACGGTTATCCAATTTGACTATAAACATTAACGAGGAAAGAACAAATTAGCAAAGTGAAATCTGGAAATGATGCAATTACTTGACTAATTTCCAGTGGACTTTCACACACAGATTTCATTTCAAGAATCATTTGATTTCTACAAGATATGCATTCTAGCCAAGCTTTCTGTGCCCCTGTGCCTAGCTGCCATACGACTAAAGTAATGAAAAAAATTTTATTAGTTTCATGAAAAATTCATGCTGCTCAGTCTGAGCTGGGACATTAGTGTTGCCCCAAACCCTACGAATCACTCCTGGTTGACATACAGTATTCACAGTGGCTCTTCCAAATCCTTCCACAGCCCCCAGCCCGCCACCTTGCTTTCACTCTCCATCAATAATGTAGCTTTTCACTAGACTGAGAAGTCAAAGTTGTTTCAAGTGGGCTCCTTCTGCTACCCTTACCTCCACCTGCCAGTGTCTCTGTCTCACCTCTCAGGCCCTCTTCCTTCTGATTTTGGATAATATCCTTCCTCCTTCACATGGCCAACCTCTTCCCAGACTCCTTCCAGGCTCCTAGCAGGGTTACCTGATTGGTTACCTTTTTAGCACCTCTTCACCTCAGATATGCAGATGACATCACCCTTATGGCAGAAAGTGAAGAGGAACTAAAAAGCCTCTCGATGAAAGTGAAAGAGGAGAGTGAAAAAGTTGGCTTAAAACTCAACATTCAGAAAACGAAGATCATGGCATCCGGTCCCATCACTTCATGGGAAATAGATGGGGAAACAGTGGAAACAGTGTCATTAATTTTGGGAGCTCCAAAATCACTACAGATGGTGACTGCAGCCATGAAATTAAAAGATGCTTACTCCTTGGAAGGAAAGTTATGACCAACCTAGATAGAATATTCAAAAGCAGAGACATTACTTTGCCGACTAAGGTCTGTCTAGTCAAGGCTATGGTTTTTCCAGTAGTCATGTATGGATGTGAGAGTTG
>SJYV01003925.1:378473-471734 GCA_006410875.1 Neotragus pygmaeus | reverse complement strand
AAAAAAAAAAAAAAAAAAAAAAACCACATACACCCAAAGCCTACAAATTGTTATTCATATTTTTGGGGGTGAAGGGTCTATGCTGCTGCTGCTGCTGCTGCTGCGTCGCTTCAGTCGTATCTGACTCTGTGTGACCCCATAGACAAGAGCCCTCCAGGCTCTGCCATCCCTGGGATTCTCCAGGCAAGAACACTGGAGTGGGTTGCCATTTCCTCCTCCAATGCATGAAAGTGAAAAGTGAAAGTGAAGTCGCTCAGTCGTGTCTGACTCTTTGCGGACCCCATGGACTGCAGCCTACCAGGCTCCTCCGTCCATGGGATTTTCCAGGCAAGAGTACTGGAGTGGGGTGGGGTGCCATAAATCCCCCTAAATCTATACATGAATCTGACAGCACCTGTGCTGAAGATGAGCATATATACTGATATGAGAAGACAGTACAAGTGGATGAAAAGTGGATACAAGTGGATAGTACATGTGGATGGTAAAGAACCTGCCTGCGATGCAGATGACCTGGCTTGGGAAGGTCTCCTGAAGAAGGGAATGGCTACCCACTCCAGTATTCTTGCCTGGAGAATTCCATGGGCAGAAGAGCCTGGTGGGCTGCAGTCCAAGGGGTTACAAAGAGTCAGACACGACTGAGCAACTAACACTTTCACATAGCTCATTTCTATGGTTATAGACTTCCCTGACAGTTCATTAACTTGAAGGAGCAGTGAAAGCTTTATCCGTCCTTTGCTCCAATTCTCTGAACTCTTTTTCAATAATTCTGTCTTTTATGAAATTATGTTTGCAGACAACATTAATGTGTAGAAATAAAGATTTCTCAGTTGGTTCTTTTAGCAAAAATTTAAAGTAGTCTTGGTTTACATGTAAAAATGCAGAACATAAATATATATTGTTTGGTTTTTAATATTTATTTTTTAATTTATTTACTTTATTTTAATTGGAGGTTAATTACACTTTTTAAATTAGAAAACTTACAAAAGTTTAAAAGAGATTTTAAAAGATTTTGTTATGTAAAAATACAAAGTCAATCCTTGTATGTTCCCATTTGATGACAAATCATGTGATTTACCCTATCATATGGAAAATAGCTTATTGCTCTTTGGAAACATGTATTCATGTAATAGGAAATCTAGGACAAATTTACATAAATTGAGTCAAACTCAAGTTCTATATTTACACTGAAGATAGGTTTATGAGACAAGGACGGAGACTCTAAGATGCAAACAAAAAAAATCACAACAAGGAATACTGAAACCTTAAAAATTAAATACTTGAAAGGAAATGGACTTCCCTGGTGGCTCAGACAGAAAAGAATCTGTCTGCAATTCGGAAGACCTGGGTTTGATCCATGGGTCAGGAAGATGCCCTGGAGGAGGGCATGGCTCCCCACTGCAGTATTCTTGTCTGGAGACTCGCATGGACGGAGGAGCCTGGCAGGTCACAGTCCATGGGGTCGCAGCAAACACCACGAAGAGCTGGACACAACTGAGTGGCTAACACTTCACTTCAAAAGGAAATGACCGTCAAATTGTTAAAGCAACGATGCAGGACCCATACAAAGGAAAATACGAGTTAACAGAGGGGTCAGAGAGGAAAAGAACACACGGGGAGTCACTATGATCCTGGGTGAGAAGATGCAGAACTGTAACCTGTCTCTAAATTATCACTAAAGGTAAAGCAGATGAAAGTTTCAAGGCACTAGTTTTTCCAGAAAAAAAAAAAAACCACCACCATATACACCCAAACCCTACAAATTTTTATTCATATTTTTTTGGGTGAAGGGTCTATAAATCCCCCTAAATCTATACATGAGCCTGACAGCAGCTCCGCTGAAGATGAGCATATATACTGATATGAGAAGATAGTACAAGTGAATAAAAAACATAGGTTAAAAAACAGTTTTTAAAGCATGAGCTCATTTTTATTGGAATACATATGTATTCATTGAAAAATCTGGTGGATTACAACCAAATAATAAACAGTTGTTGTCTTTTTTCCTTATCTGAATTGTACCATTTAATGATAACAGCTGTTATCTTTGAGTAGTGGAATTACAAATGATACTATTTTTATCTTTGTCCATTATCGCTTTTCCCCAATGAACATGAATTGTCATAAAATGAAAAATTATAAAACTCCTACAATTATCAAAGTAAAAATTTTAAAAATAGATAAAATTACAAACTTAGTTTCTAGCATTTCAAGTTACTTTCCTTGAGGATAATGCTATGGGAGAGAGACATATATTATTTGTTATTAGGTCCTTGAAAAGAAGTGAAGTGAAGTCAAAGTCGCTCAGTTGTGTCTGATTCTTTGTGACCCCATGGATTATGCAGTCCGTGGAATTCTCTAGGCCAGAATACTGGAGTGGGTAGCCTATTCCTTCTCCAGCAGATCTTCTCGATCCAGGAATAGAACCAGGGTCTCTGGCATTGTAGGTGGATTCTTTACCAACTGAGCTATCAGGAAAGCCCCCCTTGAAATGAAATCCATAGTTAAATCCTAAAAGCTGTTCCTCTATTGCTTCCAGACGGGCTTGATTTGTTGATATGATCTAATTGCTTATTTTATGGTGCCGATTATAATAGTTGGTGGCTATTCCTGCATTTATTTATCCATCCTTTGAGTAAGCTATCAGGGACCAGGTGTTAGACATCATGTAATTTATTATTTCCATAAGTGCACATTTTCACACTGCGGGTTTTCTGTAAGTGGCATAAACCATATAAAACTGCAATTAGAACAAACATTTGTTTCAGGAAGTCTTTAAAAATATCCAGCTCCATGTATATGCAAACCTTTCCTGTGAAAAGGTTATGGGAGAAGGCAGGAGAGAAACACAAATATTCCTGTGTGATGTGATGAAGGGTCTCATTCCTTCTTTTAAAAGAATTCCCCGGAGCTCACAGAATCCAACTCACAAAAAGCCTTAACATTGAGAAAGCATTAAATAATGGGAAGAATGAAATGGAATGCTCATACTTTCACACTCGAGACGTCCTAATTTAGAATCAAGTACTTGGACTGCCGATGGAAGAGCTGTCTAGGCCAGAAGAATCCAATACATCAACTGTAGTCCGATAAACGGAATGACCATTCATGCCTTGTCCGTTTTCTGTTATCTGGTTTTGATATTCATTCATTTGGTTTATTAGGACCCAAAGCACTTAAACTTTAGGAGAATAAAATAATCACTAAAGTACAGAAACAGCCCTGAGATGGAGTCAGGCCTTTTTAATCATATTAGATAACTATGTCTGAAGAACTCAAATGCTTCCATAAACTACCCAAGGATAATTAACACAAGCTGTAGACCATGCTTTTAGTTTTCATTTTAATATCTTCAAAATGTGGTGTCAGGACCAGAAACACTTTGTACTGAAGTGGAGGAACATCATCTGTAGTGAATTATATCTCATGAATGATTTCAGAGATCTGATTTCTTATAAAATAAGAAGAGAGAGCATTAGCTATTAATGACCCTCTGGGATATTTAATCTGCAAAGCTTAGATTATTTCTCCTCAGCCAGCCATTATTAGAAGTTGGGGTAAGGATGACTAGGATCTAAGAGTTGTGAATTCAGGATCACGTTAACAGATAATCTTTTTTTTTCTCAAATATTACATTAATTACTTGGGCCTTTCCTCTTCAGGTGGTGTGAATGAACTGTTTGGAAAATACTGACCATGTGTAAGATGTTTCTCAATTCTTTACCGAGTGAGACACACTAGGAGGAAACTATATTTAAGGCTGAAATATACATGTCACTGCTTATGGACAGATTCTAAGATGATGAAGAATAAAAACTGAGAATGTGCTAACTCGTTATTCTTACACTGATTCAGAGAGCAGAGCATTTACTAACTGCCTACTGTGATCTCGGTGTTAGATAATTCAAGACAATAAGATACACCCAAGTCTATTCTCTATAGATCCTCCTGGATCTCGATCTTTAAAAATCCTTGAGGTGGTGGGTTCAATGGTAATTTTTAAAAAAGATATAAATGGAAACATCAATTAGTTGTTTTCAAGGCAAAAGTATTCATGGAAATTATGCAGATGAAAATAAGAATCCTGATCATACAAAACTGAAATAGGGTTACAACTATTGCATCAGACGCATACTAACAGGTTATTTGCAATTTACATGAAATTCAAATTTAACTGGATGCCCTGTGTTTTTTTTTTATTTGCTAAACCTGGCCACTCTGAGCTGCAAGCCAGAGAGCCAGCAGCTACTCCAGCGTGGAGCTGGCCTGTGGGTGCCGCTGCGGGAGCGTGTGGTCCCAGGCATGTGGGAGGGTGCTTACAACTGCTGTTAGTTAATAACCCTCACTGTTCTTTTCTGAGAGGATGAAAAGTACTGGAAGGATTGCCCACAGCATCTAAATGTTTCTCCACTACTAATATACTACATTTTCAATTGATTTTAAAGCTAAAAATTCAGAGAATTATAAAGCTATTTAGAGCCTACAGGGAGCTAGAATTGGTGAAGGCCGGTTCTCTCAGGGTTTAAAAAAAAAATCTGACTTGGTAGAAATATTTTGTTAAGTCACATCACTTCTCTGGGACTAAACAGATGAATCTATAAAACAAGAAACCCAGACTGCGGCTTTGCTTGTATCGATCCCTCCTCCATCTGAAATAGTCTCCCTAGCCAACTTCGCTTTTCTAAATCTTGCCTTAATTCATGGGTCTGCTAAAAGTTGTCCCTGAGCTTCCCACTCAAAAGTAATTTCTGCTCCTTCAGTTACCTCAGCACTTCTCCTGTGTCAGATATCACTTTTTATCTTATCAATATTCATGGGTTGGTCTTGACTCCCTTCCGTGACGGAAGCCCTATAAAGCCAGAACCTGTCACTCACTCGTCTTTGTAATCCCTGCCCTGCCATCAGGGCATCAAGTGCCTCATTCTGTTTAATGTCCCTGCTGTGGGCTAAGGACTCAGCCTTTTCTATGTGCTTCTAAGGAAGGCAGACTTTTTAGGGTCATTTTGCAGAAGTCATTGCCTGAACATTTTCTGACTCAAGTCAGACCCTTAAAAATGCCTTTGTACAGAACGGAGCAATAGCAAACAGGAATAGAAATAGCAAAAGCAATGAAAATCCTATTGCAGGCACTCCTGAGGTTGTGTAACTGCGGTCAGAAGTCCCTGCATTTTAAAAAAGGCTGATTAAGGGCACTTATGGAAGGTGATGGCACCCCACTCCAGTACTCTTGCCTGGAAAACGCCACGGAGAGAGGAGCCTGGTGGGCTGCAGTCCATGGGGTCGTGAAGAGTCGGACACGAATGAGTGACTTCCCTTTCATTTTTTCACTTTCATACATTGGAGAAGGAAATGGCAACCCACTCCAGTGTTCTTGCCTGGAGAATCCCAGGGACAGGGGAGCCTGGTGGGCTGCCGTCTATGGGGCCGCACAGAGTCAGACACGACTGAAGTGACTTAGCATGGACTGAGCAGATAAGTTGCCTTTACAACAAAAATATGGATCAGCATCAGGATTCTGACCAGAAAGCATGGCCAGAGTGGGTGCAGAGGGGAAGTTCCCCTGACCCAGAAGACAATCAGAACCAGGGCAGTGAAAGAAGGGACCTAAGCCAGAATCAGAAGGAACCCTCCCCTAGAATAGGATGGACAGCTAAAACAGGACCTATGTAATAAGTTATTACTAACCTATATACTATTATCTGCACAGAATATTTATGAAAGTGAGTTTAAGTCATAAAGTTCTTTTCAGTATAAAAACAAAAAACAATAAGAAAGCAAAAAACATTAGTAAAGTCAAACATTTTAGAAACAAATAGTGTGCAGTCTTTGCTTTCCTAACTCACTGAGGAAATGTGATGCTCTGGAGGTTCAAAGCCCAGCTTAGCCACAGAACAAAGCTCAGCAAACGTGGAGGCCTGGGGAAGCCACGAGCATGCTGGCATCATCCAGGGAGACCCTGAGGAGTGAGTTTACGAGATCAGGCATGAGGTGGCCCCAGGCCTTCTCCCCAGCCATCTGGGCTTCTAGTTATGTGACACAGTCAACAAAAGCCATGTGAGAACCTGTCTCTGTGAAATCAGTGATATTGACTGAATCAAACAACAACAAAAAAATAAAATCCCATACATTTCCACTTTTCCTCTTGAGCTGGTAACAATGAAGAATAAGAAATGACCTTTGGAAAAGCTAGTCATTTGACCTGAATGGTGGCTAATAAGGATAATTAGGATCTGTCTCTGTGTTTCTTAGTAAATACCTCATAGGTTAGTGGCCCTATGATTGCTTGAACTGTGAGGAATTTAATTATTGGCATGAACTCTTGAGTTTTATCAGCTGTGGTCACTTCTACATAAACTGTCTCATATGAAAACAAGCACTGGTTAATATACTTCTAACACACCAAAAATGAGCCAACAGCAGTGGGTGGATGTTAACTTTACTGTTCTGTGTCTTACTCCAGAAGCCAGCTCCTTAGGATGGAAAGGAAGACACATTTCCTTCCAGGGGAAACACTTAAGTCTTTTCCTTGTCTCTTGGCACATCTTCCAGATAAGACTAGATGGCATAGCTAGAGTGAATGAACAACAGTGAAGAAAATCCAGTGTTCCAGACAGACCTCAGTTTCTGAGACAAACAATATAGAAAAGTCTAGCTAATTCTAGAATACTGCATGCATTTTGCCTTGTAAACTCCTAGAAGCAGGATTTAAGTCATCACTACGCCTTACATCTTTGTAGCTCAAGGTCACAAAAAAAGCAGCTCTGGAGACAGACACAACAGGGTTCAAATTCCAATTCTGCTTCTCACCTTGTTGGCTGAATGCAATTTGCCTCATGAAGTTGTTTCAGAATTTTTATGACTATGTACCTAAGAAGTGTAAGGCAATGCCTACTGGCAAATGCTCAATAAGTGGCATTTATCTTTACCATTACATGTTTGCTGAGTGATTTGATGATAACTTATGGAAAATGTTATGTATTAGAAAACACTTCACTTTTATTTTACCATATATATTTTTAAATACCTTTTTAAATATTTTGTCAGATCATAGATTGATGCATGTCTGTCTAAAGCAAAAAGTTTAGGAAATATAGTATAAAAAAGATTACTGCAATCTTCGAACCCAGACGTAACACTTTGAAACTTCAGTGTTTATCTTTCCATAGTTGTTTGTAAGCAACTATATATATATATGCATATAAGTGTATACATGTAAATGCATGTTTTGGTTACAAAAAATAAGATATATAGAGTTTGGAAGTGTTCCTAGGTTAACATAATATATGGTTCTTCATTAATATAAAAAATCACCACATCATATTTCATTAAATGAATGTATCATAACCCAATTCACTATTACAAATGATATTGATAAATATCTTTATACATTCTCTTTGTGCATTTGTCTTCAAGGACAGATTACTAGAAGTTAAACTGCTGGACCTAACAGCACAGTCATTTAAAAGTCTGTACAAATGTTCTCCAGGGCTGTCCAACAAGGGGTGTGTGTGTGCACTCACTTTCTCAGTTGTGTCCAATTCTCTGCAACCCTGCGGACTGTAGCCTGCCAGGCTCCTCTGTCCATGGGATTTTCCTGACAAGAATACTGGAGAAGGTTACCATTTCCTCCTCCAGGGGATCGTCCCAGTCCAGGGATCGAACCTCTGTCTTCTTCATTGCACGCGGATTCATTACCACTAGGCCACCCAAGAAGAACAAGCTAAAAATTTGCCCAGGCCTCAGAACCGGCTTCCCTGTCTGCCACCCCTCATGGGCACTGTCTACTCTCCTGCAGAGGAAGAGCTCATCCATGCCCTCACCGACATGGTATCATCATCTTTTCATTATTACCAACATGACTGCCAAAAAATTACATCTCATTGTAAAGTGCATTTCTTTGTTAATTAGCAACTCTTTGTTTCTTGATGGTTGCTCTCTTCTTCCAAACTCAGAGGAAAATTCGTGGCTATCAGTCAGGGAACACAACAAAAACTGAGATGCAGAAAGAAGAGGAAACACGGGGCTGCCAGTTTCAACAAGGGATTTCAGATTAAACAGAAAAGTAAACAAACAGTACTATACTCTGCCCAGCGCATGCTATTTGACTGAGCGGAAAGCAAATTGATGAGGGAAGCGGCTGAAAGGCATGAATAGTAGGAGGTGAGCTTATGAACAGGAAAGGGGGGATCTGATTTCTCCAGTGAACTGAAGAAATCACACAGGCAGCTCTAGGCACCTTGATGTTACCGATGACATATTTTCGAGGCTGTGGCAAAAGTCATGAGCCTGCTTGGTTAATGATAAACCCAGAGGGAACCACTAGGGAACTGGGCTGGGAGGATGGGAGTGGGAATGAAGACTGTTCTGAGGAATGGAGCACAAAAACAAAGCAACAAACAAAACTGCGCTGGGTCGTCGCTGAGCTTAGCCCCGGGGAGGCAGGCGGCTGGGACACGGTGCTGGCCGGGACAACCACAGCAGCCCAGAGCCTGGCCTCACATTGTCCTAAGGGATGTCTGTCTCCTGCCTTTAAGAATGTAAAGGTCCGTAAAAAAGGAGAGCCTTGATAAGACAGCCTGTGAACCCCGAGCCAAAAGGGCTCTGGGTGCTTGGGATGGGGTCGGCTGGAGGAGGAACAGGGATTGACATTTTACTTTGGTGCCTTCGTAGGGAGTTGGATGTACATTGTGAACTCAGATTTACATGTTATTTTGGAGATAATTCTCCATTGTATTCTGCCAAACTAGAACAGTCTGTCAAACTAGCATTTTTTTTTTTTGATAGGTGTCAAAGTAAAAAGCGGTAGGATTTATCTCAGTGTTCAGCTGAATACGAAATGACTGTCATTGCATAGCCCAGTGAATGACACAAATTATCCCTGTTCCACTTTGGAGCACTGTTAATTCTACCAGCACTACGATGTCAGACATTGGGTTTCTTTAATACAAAAAAAAAAAAAAACTTTGAATTTTCTCACAAGTTTTCAGATCTTTACTTGGATGTCCGGGGATGGGGGTAGGGTGGTGGGTAACCATACTTTACAGAGAAGCCAGCTAAAAAATAAAAGCAAAGTGTCTATTTTCTGGATCCTACCCACTTGCTAGCAGTGCTGAGAGTCCTCAAGTTTGCTTTGATATTGCATATGGATAGTTCCTGAAGCAGCCCACTTTGTGGCATTTTATTTAGAAAGCTCGATCTATTATAATTACTTGGGTGATTAATGAACCTTTCTTTCACTTAGTCCCTCACACTCCTGGTCTTTATTGCCCACTTTGTACATGATTATTTACTTGTCTTTATTTTCTGGACAAGTCCATCACTGGGTTCCCTCTGGCCAGGCACCATGATTCTGCTGTTTCTTGCTTTGGCTGGTTTGACAGCTCCTAGCACAGAGGCTCCAGTATGCCAATAATAAGCCTCGGGGACTGGAAAGTAAGACCTCGGGATGGATCGGAATCCCCAGATTATAGCGCCTGCAAGGCCAAGGAATGAAATAGAAGGAGGAATCTTAACACCTCCTCTCTCAGTCCTCAGGGGATGAAGCTAAGACAAACTGTTCTCTCTGAACTCTCTTTAGCCCACAGATTTGTAAGCAAATGAAGATAAATCAGAAGATATATCCAAAGGTTAGACTCCTAAAATTATACAAAAAGTGAGCTCCCCCTTCTCCCCACCAAAACAAGTAATCAAAACAAAATCCTTCTCGGTAACTGCAAAAAAAAAAAAAAAAANCACAGAATTTGGAACTCATCACGAGCCAACCGCAAAGACAGCTCGGACCTTGGCATAGGGCGACCAAGGCACAAGGCCATACCATGGCACAGGGTGACCGCGGCACACAGCCCAGACCTCGGCGCACGGCGAAGGTGGCATACAGCTCGAAACTCAGTGAAGGGCGACTGTGGCACACAGCTCGGAAATCGTCACCAGCCGACCGCAGAACACAGCCCAGACCTCAGCGCAGGGCAACCGTAGCACACAGCCCAAACTTCAGTGAAGCGCGACTGTGGCATAAGCCCAGAATTCGTCGCCACCGATCGAGCAACACAGCCCGGACATTAGCTCAGGGCTACTATGGCACACAGTCCGAACCTCAGTGAAGGGCAACCGCAGCACACAGCCCAGAAATCTGTGCAGGGCGACCATGGCACAGAGCTCAGAACTCATTGCTGGCCAAGCACGGAAAAGAGCACGGACCTTGGGACAGGGCGACCGCAGCACACAGGCGGGACCTCAGGGCAGGGCGACCGTGGAACACAGCCCGGACCTCGGCACAGAGGGAACAAGCCACAGAGCCTGGAACTCATCACTAGTTGACGGTGAAACACAGCCAGGACCTCGGTGCAGGGCGACCACAAAAAACATGCCGGACATCGTCACAGGGTGACCACGGCAAACAGCCCGGACCTCAGCAAAGGGCAACTGAGGCACACAGCCCGAAATTCACTGAAGGGCGACCGCGTCACACAGCCCGGAACTCATCGCTAGCCGACGGCAGAACACAGCCCGGACCTCAGTGCAGGGTGAAGATGGAACACAGGCCAAACCTCAGCACAGGGCGACAGCAGCACACAGGCCAGACCTCAGAGTAGTGCGACCATGGCACACAGGCCGGACTTCGGGGCTGGGCGACCGTGGAACACAGGCCGGATTTCGGCTCAGGCCGACCGGGACAAGAGCGCGGACCTCAGCTCAGGGTTACCACGGCACACAGCCCGAAGCTCAGTGAAGAGCGACCGAGGCACACAGCATGGCCCTCGGCAAAGGGCGACCCTGGCACACATCACGGACCTCAGGAGATGGCGACCGAAGCACACAGCCCGGACACCAGTGCAGGGTGACTGTGAAATGCAGCCCGGACCTCGGAGCAAAGCTACCGCAGCACACAGCCCGAACCTCAGTGCAGGTTGCCAACGGCACACAGCTCAAACCTCAGTGAAGGTTGACCGCGGCACACAGTCTGGAAATCTGTGCAGGGTGACCGTGGCACAGAGCTCAGAACTCGTCACTAGCCAAGCGCGGAACACAGCACCGACTTCGGGACAGGGCAACTGCAGCACACAGGTGGTACCTCGGGGAAGGATGACCGTGGAACACAGCCCGAATCTCAGTGAAGGGCGACCGCAGAACACAGCCCGGAACTCGTTGCCAGCCGACCGCAGAACACAGCCCGGACCTCAGCGCAAGGCGACCACGGCACACAGCCCAAATGTCAGTGAAGGGTGACTGTGGCACATAGCCCGAAACTCGTCGCCAGCCGACCGTGGAACACTGCCCAGACATTGACGCAGGGTGACTGCGACACACAACTCAGACTTCAGCGCAGGGTTACTGCGGCACACAGCCCGAAACTCCATGAAGGGCTACCACAGCACATGGNAAAAAAAAAAAAAAAAAAGAAAGAAAGAAAGAAAGAAAAAAACCCACAAAACTTCAACTCAATTCATCCTACCAATTTATAAGATTTTAGGATGTTCCCTAACCATTTTATCTTTGTGTATTTTTAGTACAACTATTATACAGATGTTGAAATGCTAAATTCAGAAAATGGAAAACAGAAGGCTTTGCTGACATATCCAGCATTTGAAAGAAAGAATGGAGAGTACAAAATAAAGACCCTGGGAAGCACCTGAAAGAAGCATTAAGGTATAAAAATAAAGGATGTATGTCGAACTTCCAGAGAGAGAGGCAGAGAATTCCAAATGGCAACAGTCCTGAAGAACAGGGTGAAGAGAGAACAGGGGCTTGGAGTCCACGTCTTGATGTTGGATATAATATTTATAAGTCCCTTGCAAAGTCATCTAGGAGAAAAAGTCTACGCCAACATCATTCAAGCAAAAAAGATCTGCCTTTTACTTTTGGCATGTTTTCCTTGTGCTCAGATATGGGCATTATACACAGGTTGTTTTCCTTTTTATGTCTGCCTATATATTGTATAGAACTTCTATCAGTGCAAATTGTTTATGCACTTACATATTCTATCAAGCATTTATACATGCATATATTTATAAAGATTTTGTTCACATTTATAATTCTGTTTTGAATCCAAGTATAAATGTTATGCCTCAGGCTGTTACTTTAAATTTCCAAGTATCTTAAAGGTCTCAGCACATGTTTCTCACTTGGAGGGTATCTGAAGCTTGTTATGGTTAAGGAAGTGGACAGTAAGATGCAAAGCAAACAAGTCCAATTTGGAAGCATTTTATGAACATTCCATTCTGGCAATTTACAGTTTTTGTTTTCTTTAGCCCTTTAGAAATACAACCTTATATCAACTGTATTAGAAAAGCACCACTCTGAAACGACTGATTAATAATACACAATATTATAGCCCAAATATACAAAAAAGAATATAAATATTATAAGATATTTTAAAGTTAAAACGCCAGAAGCAGATGTAATTTAGATCTCAGAAACAACTATGTGTGTTATGCAATAATTTGTTATATGCCAAGAGAGAACATTTGTTTTTAATTCTGCTGTGAAATGTAGTGTAAAAATAGAGTTAATAAAGAAGGGCATTTTTTTCCTGCTGTTCATTAATTAAGTGAAAAAACATTTATTTTTCCACTTGGAGGTGAAAAGTCAGCAAGTGACGTGAATTTTATAAAAATAACTTTTAATTTTCTGTAGAAATCTTAGCAAATACNTGTGAAATGTAGTGTAAAAATAGAGTTAATAAAGAAGGGCATTTTTTTCCTGCTGTTCATTAATTAAGTGAAAAAACATTTATTTTTCCACTTGGAGGTGAAAAGTCAGCAAGTGACGTGAATTTTATAAAAATAACTTTTAATTTTCTGTAGAAATCTTAGCAAATACTGCCAAAATAAAACCAAGATAAAACAAAACAAAAATCACCACTAGTAATTCTAAAAACATTTTCCTGGTTTTTCCCTCTGGTACTACCTCTTTCTTTGTGCGTGAATGTGTGAGTGCGCATATTCTAAAGACGTTAACACATGGTTTCTTTGTTTCTAATAGAGGAGCCTGACACAATACCGCATAGAAGTGAATAGATTCTTCAGCAGCAACAAAAGTTGTATCAAAGAAGCACAGGGGGTAATATAATAATAATGTTAATAATTGTCATCATAATTGTGTTTAGTGCAGAGGATGAATTATTTCATCAATCCTCATAATGAGTGGGGACAGTTACTACACTCACAACAGATGAGTAACTGAGACGCGTGTGTTGGGTTTACTAGAAAACTCATTCAGCTTCCCCATAAGATGGCTCTCGTAGTGCTTAGCTTTCTTTAACTTCATTCAAAACAATGTTTTTAGACTGTATTGTGACAGCTGTCATGTCAGTGTGCATTAAAAAGATTACCAAAATTGGTGATTTTTGTGTGGCCATTTTAACACTGAAAATGGAAAGAAAAGGAAAAATTTCTGATATTATGCTCTATTATTTCAAGAAAAGTAAAAACACAATCTGAATCTGAATTAAACTTGGGACTGGGCAAATTTAATTCAGATGACCATTATATCTACTACTGTGGGCAAGAATCCCTTAGAAGAAATGGAGNAAAATTTCTGATATTATGCTCTATTATTTCAAGAAAAGTAAAAACACAATCTGAATCTGAATTAAACTTGGGACTGGGCAAATTTAATTCAGATGACCATTATATCTACTACTGTGGGCAAGAATCCCTTAGAAGAAATGGAGTAGCCCTCATGGTCAACAAGAGTCTGAAATGCAGGACTTGGGTGCACCCTCAAAAATGACAGAATGATCTTGGTTTCAAGGCAAACCATTCAACATCATAGTAATCCAAGTCTATGCCCCAATCATTAACGCTGAAGAGGCTGAAGCTGACCAGTTCTATGAAGACCTTCTAGAACACCAAAAAAAGATGTCTTTTTCATCATAGGGGGGTGGAATGCAAAAGTAGGAAGTCAAGAGATGCCCGAAATAATAGACAAGTTTAGCCTTGGAATACATAATGAAACAGGGAAAAGGCTAACAGAGTTTTGTCAAGTTTTTTCATTGGTCATAGCAAAGACCCTTTTCCAGCAACACAGGAGATGACTCTACACATGGGCATCACCAGATGGTCAATACTGAAATCAGATTGATTATATTCTTTGTAGTTGAACTGGTGAAGCTCTATACAGTCAGCAAAAACAAGACCCGGAGCTGACTGTGGCTCATATCATGAACTCCTTATTGCAAAATTCAGGCTTAAATTGAAGAAAGTAAGGAGAACCACTAGGCCAATTAGGTATGATCTAAATCAAACCCCTTCTGATTATACAGTGGAGGTGATGAATAGATTAAAGGGATTTGATCTAGTAGACAGAGTGCTTGAAGAACTATAGCCAGAGCTTTGTAACACTGTACAGAAGGCAGTGACCCAAACTACTTCCAAGAAAAAGAAATGCAAGAAGGCAAAGTGGTTGTCTGAAAAAGCTCTTTACAAATTGCTGAGGAAAGAAGAGACATGAAAATCGAGGAAGAAAGGGAGAGATACATCTAACTGAATGCAGAGTTTCAGAGAACAGCATGGAAAGGTAAGAAGGCCTTCTTCAATGAACAATGCAAAGAAGCAGAGGGAAACAATGGAATGGGAAAGACTAGAGATCTCTTCAAGGAAACTGGAGATATCAAGGGAACATTTCATGCAAGAATGGTCACGATAAAGGACAGATATGGCAAGGACCTAACAGAAGCAGAAAAGATTAAGAAGTGGCAAGAATACAAAGAATTATACAAAAAAGGTCTAAAGATTGGGATAACCATGATGCTGTGGTCACTCACCTAGAGCCAGACATCCTGGAGTGTGAAGTGGGCCCTACGAAACCTTACTACAAATAGAGCTAGTGGAGGTATTGAAGTCCAGCTGAGCTATTTAAAATTCTAAAAGATGCTGCTCCTAAAGTGCTGCACTCTATATGTCAACAAATTTGGAAAACTTAGTAGTGGCCACAGGACTGGAAATGGTCAGTTTTCATTCTAATCCCAAAGAAAGGCAATGCCAAAGAATGTTCAAACTATCAGACAATCATGCTCATTTCTCATACTGGTAAGATTATGCTCAAAATCCTTTAAGCTAGGTTTTAGCAGTATGTGAACTGAGAATTTCCAGATGTACAGACTGGGTTCAGTAAAGGCAGAGGAACCAAAGATCAAATTGCCAACATCCAATGGATCACAGAGAAAGCAAGGGAATTCTACAAAAACATCTATTTCTGCTTTAATGACTACATGAAAGCCTTTGACTGTGTGGATCACAACAAACTGTGGAAAATTCTTAAACAACTGGGAATATCAGACCACCTTACCTGTCTCCTGAGAAACCTGTATGTGGGTCAAGAAGCAAAAGTTAGAACCATTCATGGAACAACTGACTGGTTCAAAATTGGGAAAGGAGTATGACAAAGCTGTATATTGTTACCCTGTTTATTTAACTTTTATGCAGAGTACATCATGAAAAATGCTGGTCTGGATGAATCACAAACTGGAACCAAGATTGCTGGGAAAAATATCAACAATGTCAGATAAGCAGATGATACCACTCTAACGGCAGAAAGTGAAGAGGAACTAAACAGCCCCTTGATGAAGGTGAAAGTGGAGAATGAAAAAGCTGGCTTAAAATTCAATATTCAAAAAATGAAGATCATGGCATGTGGCTTCATCACTTCATGGCAAATAGAAGAGGGAAAAGTGGAAGCAGTGACAGATTTTATTTTCTTGGGCTTCAAAATCACTGTGGATGGTGACTACAGCAATGAAATTAAAAGACCCTTGGTCCTTGGAAGGAAAGCTATGACAAACCTAGAGAGCATGTTAAAAAGCAAAGACACCACTTTACCAACAAAGGTCTGTAATGTCAAAGCTATGGTTTTTCCAGTAGTCATGTATGGATGGAGAGTTGGATCATTTGGAAGGTTGAGTGCTGAAGAAGTGATGCTTTTGAATTGTTGTGCTGGAGAAGACTCTGGACTTTGGACTGCAAAGGAGATCAAACCAGTCAATCCTAAAGTAAATCAACCCTGAATATTCATTGGAAGGACTGATGCTGAAGCTGAAGCTCCAATACTTTGGCCACCTGATGTGAAGAGCTGACTCGTTGGAAAAGACCTTGATGCTGGGAAAGATTGAAGGCCAAAGGAGAAGAGGGTGGAAAAGGATGAGATGGTTAGATAGCATCACTGACTCAACAGACATGAGTTTGAACAAACTCTGGGAGATAGTGAAGGACAGGGAAGCCTGGCTTGCTACATTCCATAGGGTTGCAGAGTCTAACACAACTTAGTGACTGAACAACAAAAAGCAACAACAGCAAAAAGACACAATGAAATGCAAAGAAAAGAAAAGAAAAGACTTCTGCAGTGTATGGAGAAGGTGCTGTGACTGACCGAACATGTCAAAAGTGGTTGGTGAATTTTCACACTGGAGATTTCATACTGGATGGTGCTTCATTGTCAGGCCAACCAGCTGAAGTTGATAGCAGTCAAGTCAAGACATTGAGAACAACCAGCGTTATATCATACAGGCAACAGCTGACACTCAAAAATCTCCAAATCAAGCACTGAAAATTATTTGTACCAGCTTGGTTATGTTCATTGCTTTGATGCTTGGGTTCCACATAAGCGAAAAAAACCTTCTTGACTGTATTTCTGAATGTGATTCTCTACTGAAACATAATAAAGATGTTTGTTTTTAAAACAAATTGGGGTGTGTGATGAAAAGTGGATACTGTACAATAATGTGGAACAGAAAAGATAAAGGGGCAAGCGAATGAATCACCACCAACCACACCAATGGCTGGCTGGTCTTCATCCAAAGAAGGTGACATGGTGTGTATGATGGGATTGGAAGGGAGTCCTGTACTATAAGCCCCTTCCAGAAAATCAAAGGATTCATTCCAACAAGTACTGCTTCAAATTAGATCAATTGAAAGCAGCACTTGATGAAAACTGCCCAGAATTAGTCAACAGAAAATGCATAAACTTCCGTTAGGTTAACACAAGACTACATGTTTTTGAAGACCAGGCAAAAACTGTTACAGCTTGGCTGGGAAGTTCTGAACATCGACTGCTTTCACCAGACATTGTACCTTTGGATTTGCATTTATTTTGATCTTTACAAAATTCTCTTCATGGAAAAAAAAAAAATTCAGTTCCCTGGAAGGCTGTAAAAGGCAACTGTAATGGTTCTTTGCTTAAAAAGATATAAAGTTTTGGAAAGATGGAATTATGAAGTTGCCTGAAAAATGGTAGTATGTAGGGGAACAAAACAGCGACTATGTTGTTCAATAAAGTTCTTGGTGATCATGAAAAATGTGTTTTTTATTTTTACTTAAAAACCAAAGCAACTCTTTGGCCAACCCAATAGATGATATAATTTGCCCAAGGTCACATAGCAAAGATTAGAAAATTGAGGTAGGGAGGTCATTTAAGATAACACATCTCCTTTGATGAGGAGGAGAGTCGAGATTAGAAATCAAGTCTCTTGACTCTAAGTCCTTTCAAAGAAATTTTCTCTGCTTTATTTTGGTTGACAATTCTGGCTAAAGTTCAGAAAATAGCTGTGAGCAAGATTCTGAATACTGCAGATAATTCCTGCGTCATTCACACTGACAAGATGAAACCCACCGGATACCAAACCAGTGCATATTGAATCTAAATGTCAGGAAGTGCTTACTGCCCACAGAGACTGGTTCTGAGGATCCTTGTTCATACCAAAAACCCAGGCACCTCTGAGCAGAGACTCTGAAGATGGAAAATGAATGGCTCAAGAAAGAAGTGTGAGAGGGAATCAAGGCCCTGATGGAACATTCACCAAATCATTCAACAAATACTTATGGAGGATCTACCATGGGCCAGGTACATAGTAAAAAACAACACAGATGAAGTCCCAGTCCTCATGAAGCAGAGACAGACAGACAAAGGAAAATGACACATTACATGTGATGTTGCTGCTATGAAGAAAAATAACTCAGCATAAAGGAGGTAAAGTATGGTAGGGGAAGACACATTTTAGACACTGTGGCATGGGAAGGTCTTTCTGATAATGTAACATTTGAATAGTGAGGTAAGGGAGGAAAACTATTTCAGGGGAGGGATGGTAACAAGCAGGGGCTTGGGAGGGTTTAAAACTGTAGAGGTTGCCAGGGGCCAGGTCTGGTGGGGTCACTGGGCCCTGGCAAGAGGTTCTGGATAGTCACAGGTAAGCAGCATCACTCTCAATGGGACAGTTTCATCCATAAGAATGAGAAATTAGGTACAAGCTATCTTGAGATTTTCCATTTTTCAATGAGCAACTTGATGTAGGACAGGATTCAGTCGTATCTCTAATAATTTTCAAGAGATTGCTCAGATTCTGATATAAGCTTCACACTCTGTCTCTCCAGCCTCCTCTCTATGTCTCTCTCTGTCCCTCTCACTCTCCGTTTCAATCCCTGTCTCCATCTCTTTCACCCTTGCACACGTGCTCAGTTGCATCAGTTGTGCCTGACTCTTTGAGACGCCATGGACTGTAGCCCACCAGGCTCCTCTGTCCATGGGGATTCTCCAGGCAAGAATACTGGAGTGGGTTGCCATGCCCTCCTCCTTTAACCCTTAAGGAACATAGTTTCCCGAAATCCGCCCTTTCCTCTCTCCACAGTGGAAGAACAATCAGGATAGCTCATCATGTTATAGAACTTTTATAGCATAAGTCATGATTTTGAAGCATATTTTTAACAGTTGTCTGGGGACAAATAAAATCACTTGGGTTTCTCATTACACCCAAATTTATAGTAATCAAACCGGTATGGTACTGGCACAAAAATAGTCACACAGATCAATGGAACAGAATCGAAAGTCACACATATATGGACAATTAATTTATGATAAGGAACAAAGAACATATAAAGGGGAAAATCTTCCCAATAAATGATGTTGGGAAAATTGGACAGCCATATGCAAAAGAATGAAACTCGACCAGTGTCTCACACTGGTACTCAAAAATTAACTCAAAATGGATTAAAGACTTAAATGTAAGACCTGAAACCATAAAATTTCTATCAGGAAACACAGGCAGAAACCTTATTAATGTCAGTTTTAGCCACATTTTTGGGGGGGATCTGATTCTAAAGGCAAGGGAAACAACAGCAAAAAGAAACAAATGAGACTACATCAAACTCAAAAGGTTCTGCACAATGAAGGAAACCATCAAAATGAAAAGGTAAACCACTGAATGGGAGAAGATATTTGCGAATCATATATCCAGTAATCACATATCCCAAATATATAGAGAAGCCATTCAACTCAACAACAAAACCTGATTAAAAAATGAGCAGAGGATCTGCATGGATATTTTTCCAAAACTGACACACAGATGGCCAACAAACATGAAAAGATGTCCAACATCACTAATTGTTAGGGAAACACAAGTCAAAACCACAACGACATGTCATCTTACACCTGTTACCATGACTTATTGAAAAGATGAAGATTAACAAACGTTGGAAAGGATGTGGTATAAAGGGAACTCTCATACACTGTTGGTAGGACTACAAATTGGGACAGTCAGTATGAAAAACAGTATGGAGAGTCCTCAAAAAATTAAGAATAGAACTATCATATGATCCAGCTATTCCACTTCTGGATATTTATCTGAAGAAAATGAAAACACTAGTTGGAAAAGATATATGCGCACCTATGTTCACTGCAGCATTATTTATGATAGCTAAGATAATGGAAATAACCTAAGTGCCCATTGATGGATGAATGGATAAAGGAAATGTGGAACATGTACACAATGGAATGCTATTCAGCCATAAAAAGGAATGGAATCCTGACATTTCTGACAATATGAATGGACCTTGACGGTATTATGCTAAGGGCAATAAGTTAGACAGAGAAAGACAACTACCATATGCTTTCACTCATACACAGAATCTAAAAAACAAACAAACAAACAACAAACATACAAAATGAGACAAAGAAAACCTCATTGATACAGAAATCAGATTAGTGATTACCAGAGGAGGAAGGTGTTGCAGGGGATGCAATGGGAGAGGGGAGTCAACTGGACGGTGATGGCTGGTAACTAGACGTGGGATGGTGAGCACTTTATAGTCCATACAAATGTTGAATTATAATGCTTTACACCTGAAACTTACTTTTTTAATTAAAAAAATTCTTAACAGTGGTTTGACAAATAAGATCACTGTAGAGGCCAGTGAGATTAAGCCGAATATTAAAGGGATAAAGTATTATTGATCCAGGGTTAAGTACTGACAAGAGATTCTCCCTAAAAGTCTAGTTTGGTATCTAATTCTCCCTAGGACTGTATTAACTCAAATATTGGAGGGTATCATTTATTTTCTTTTCTTGCTTGCTTTTCACTTCATAAACAGTCTGAGGGTCACAGGACAAGATTTATTATGATGATGATGACATATTTCAAATTATATGGGATAATCTTGATTTTAATTATTCTGTCCCATGCCTTTGGGAACAAGTTATCAATTTTTAGGTTCAAGAGAGCCACTATACCTGTAGTCGAAATATGTTTTATGGTTCTAATCCAGCTCAAATGTATCGAGAAACTGAACCCAATTAAACTTTTATTAGACTAGTCTAATAAAAAAAGTTGAACTGCAAGTTAAACATGGTGGAAATGATTTCTCCCGCAGTCACCTTTAAATGCTTACTTTAAAAGGATAAAAACACTGATGGGTTTTCTGTAAGTCACTTCCTCTTTCAAGTCTTTCCTCCCTGGTCCTCTGCCCTTCCCAAAACACTCACCCTCCCTATCTTGGACCTGGATGCTTATTTCAGCAGTTCGGCACCATCCTGAAGCACATATGTCTGATCATCTGTCCCTGTTTCTCCAATGACCAGCCTCCTGCAGGACTCTTTGTTTTGTCTGAGTGCCTGACATGGTATTAACCATATTAAATCAGTGTTTATTCACTAGAGAGAATGAATAAAGGTAAAAATTAATCTTATTTCAAAGTGAGATTTATTTGGTGTGAGAATGGGACTTTAAGACTTCCTTTGGGTGTATTTATTTGCATTGAAATAGAGGCTTGGACATCAATGAAGCTTTTATTAGTACAGATATACCCTTTTGAAACAAATTTTTTTTTGTTGTGGGGAAGATAACACAATGTATTTGGTTTTAAACTATATTTATAGCACAGAGAGCTCAGCTCCATGCTCTGTAATGACCTAGAAGAGAGAGATGAGAGGGAGGGAGGGCCAAGAAGGAGGGGATATATGCACATATATAGCTGATTCACTTCATTGTACAGCAGAAACTAACACATCATTGTAGAACAATTATACTCCAATTTAAAAAATGTGTTAGTCTTATTTAATTGTATTAAAAGAAATACTATCAGATAAAAATTTCAAAATATCAAATGAAGCCCCAAGGAGGAAAGGTGAGTTCCTTCCTTCCATGTTGCACATGGTTTAAGGGCCCAAGGGTCAATTCTAGCATAGCTCCCAGCTTTACAGAGTGTTTCAGCCTGGAAGGATGGGATTAGTCCCCAGTAGGAGAGTGAGTAGAGCAAAGAGGAATCCGGGGACTTCTAAAGAGCAGGCATGAAGACTGCCCTCGCCAGGGCCTCAAGCCATTTCCTGTTTGGTAAAATGTACCTCAAACTAGGGTACCATTTCCTTCGGGTAACACTTGCTTGCACAAGTGGATTTCCATTGCTCAATATCTTAAATTGTGTGATCGAGTGACCATGAGCCAGTCAAAGACCTCTCAAGTTTTTCCCCTTGTGGATTTAATGTAGTTACGCATACTCTTTGCTATATTAATATTCACTGCATGTTCTTTGATTGTGTGTTACAAAATGACACAAAGAAAGGTGCTGTGCACATTCTTTTTTTTTTAAGTTTTTTTTTCAAACTTTTAACTTTTTATTTTGTATTGGGGTATAGCCGATTAACAACAAATGCTGTGATAGTTTCAGGTGAACAGCGAAAGGACTCAGCCATACAGATACATGAATCCATTCTCCCCCAAACACCCTTCCCATCCAGGCTGGCACATAGCATTGATGTATTCATTCATTTAAAGCAGACATTGCTCCTGCCCTCAAATGCCTTTCCACTTGGAGGGAACACAGATAACACCCAAACAATACCACATGTACGTGATTATAAAGAGATAAGTACTCCAAAGGAAAAGCACTGCAGATGTGAAAAGTTGCAACACAGTCATGTTGAGTTGGGGCAGTGGGTCAGAGAAGATGCCCTTGTGGAAGAATAATTTAAACTGAGGTTTGAAGGATAAGTTGAGGTTTGAAGGATAGAGTTTGACCCCTCCAGAGACTGGAAACTCTTAGGTTTTCAGAAACTTTATCAGATAAGTTAAGAAGGTTCCATCACTAACAGGTACAGAAATCGCAAGGACCTCTTGAGACCTTGAGAAGGCAGGAATTCACCTACATCTGTTGGGTGAAATCTGTGATAAGCCTTTGGCGTGACTTTCCTAGCCCTGGGACTTCCCTGTAGCTCATGCCTGCGATGCAGGAGACCCAGGTTTGATCCCTGGGTCAGGAAGATCCTCTGGAGAAGGAAATGGCAATCCACTCCAGTATTCTCGCCTGGAGAATCTCATGGACAGAGGAGCCTTATAGGCTACAGTCTGTGGGGTCACAAAGAGTTGGACATGACTGAGCGACTAACTCTTGAGGGATAAGCAGAGCAAACTAAACAAGATACATGTGTGTTTGTGCACAAGCATGCGTGTACGTGCCCCCATGCACACGTCACCCCAGGCAGAAGTCAGCACCAATTGCCTGTACAACATCCCCAGGGTGGAAGACAGGATGTAATTAAACACTGAAAGGTCAGTGTTGTCAAAGTAAAGGGAGCAAAGGGGAGAGGAATGTGAAATGTGGTTGAAAACACAGAAAAGGGTCAGACCAGGCAGACTCTTGTAGGCCACATGCAGGATTTTGGTGTTTTCCCAGGAACAACAGGAAGTCAGAAGTCACTGAGGAGTTTTAAGAAGAGTGAAATGGTAAGAATTGTCCTTTTAAAAAAGAGTATTCAGGCTTCACAGAACAAGATTTAGAGGGGAGCAAAACAACCTATTATGACACTATTTTAGTAGAAGGAAAAAACAGACAGAGGTTTGCAAGGACAGCAACAGTCGGGGTGGTGTGAAGTGGTCCAATTCAAGACATATTTTGAGCCTAGAGTCAACAGGAGTTCCAAACTGCCTGGATCTGGGAGGTGAGGAAATTAATAGAATCACAGGAAACCTCTACGTTTCTGGCCTCGGCAACTGTAGGGCTTGTAGAGACATTGACTGATGGGAATCTAGGGCCAGAGACCAGGTCTGGGGAAAGATGAAGAAGAATTCAGTTCAGGGCACTTCCCTGGCGGTTCAGCAGTTAAGAATCCGCCAGTGCAAGGGACATGGGATCGACCCTTGGTCCAGGAAGATTCCGCATGCCACAGGGCAACTAAACCCATGTGGTGCAGCTACCAATGCCTGCACACTCTAGAGCCTGTGTTCTGCAAATAGAGAAGCCTCCTCAGTGAGAAGTCCACGCACTGCAGCTAGAGGGTAGTCTCTGCTTGTTGCAACTAGGGAAAGACTGTGAGCAGCAATGAAGACCCAATACGGCCAAAAACAGATACATAAATAAATTTTTTCCCCAGTTTCATTTATTTATTTGTTTACTTTACAATATTGTATTGGTTTTGAACTCCGGGAGATGGTGATGAACAGGGAGGCCTGGGGTGCTGCGACCTGGGGTCGCAGAGTCGGACACGACTGAGCGACTGAAATGAACTGAACTGAACTTTGCCATACATTGACATGAATCCACCACGGGTGTACATGTGTTCCCCATCCTCTCTCAGCTCCCTCCCATCCCATCTGTCCCTCTGGGTCATCCCAGTGCACCAGCCCCGAGCATCCTGTATCATGCATTGAACCTGGACTGGCGATNTAGCTGGAATTCCATCACCTCCACTAGCTTTGTCCAGTACTTTGGCCACCTCATGTGAAGAGTTGACTCATTGGAAAAGACTCTGATGCTGGGAGGGATGGGGGGCAGGAGGAGAAGTGGATGACAGAGGAAGAAATGGCTGGATGGCATCACAGACTCGATGGATGTGAGTTTGAGTGAACTCCGGGAGTTGGTGATGGACAGGGAGGTCTGGCGTGCTGTGATTCATGGGGTCGCAAAGAGTCGGACACAACTGAGCGTCTGAACTGAACTGAACTATGACTTTTGACAAATGTGTATACTTATATAACCACCATGACAACAATGATATAGACTATTTCAATCACCTTAGTACCTCCCTCTTATTCCTTTTCATAGGTTCCTCCCCTACTGGCCACCTTGGCACCCCCTGCCACCCTGACCCCCAACACACACACACACACACACACACACACACACACACACACACACACACTGTGCTCACTTCTCCCAGGCAACTTTGTGTACCCAGACCCCTTCATCTTAAGGTGGCACCTTCTTCCTCATGACATCCTTTCAGACTTAACTTGCTCAAGGAGTGATATCTGCATCCCCACTTTTTAATTTCGATGTAACTATTTAGCTTTTCATTATCATAGGTTGTGAGCAAACAATATATTAAACCATGTATAATAAACAGATTTAAAAACATGGAAATGGAAGTGTACTTAAATAGCATTTAGTCATAAGATAGCATTTACATATAAAGGATTCATTAAAAAACTAATATGAGTAGAATTAAAGTGTAATTAAGGCTTTACAATTCTCAGTGTCCATTTGTTCTTTTCACTAACACCCCCTCGTAGTCTCTGTTTTATACATACGCTGTGCTCAGTCATTTCAGTGCCGTCCAACTCTGTGTGAGCCTATGGAATGTAGCCTGCCAGGCTCCGCTGTCCATGAGGTTCTCCAGGCGAGAATACTGGAGTGGGTTCCCATGCCCTCCTCCAGGGGATCTTTCCAACCCAGGGATCAAACTGTGTCTCCTGTGTCTCCTGCACTGCAGGCAGATTCTTTACCACGAGCCACTGGCGCAGCCCCATATATCTATATCTACACACACACACACACACACACGTAGAAACGTGTGTATGTGTGCATATATCTTATTTCCCCAATAAAATTGTAACTGCTAGGAATTACTTTCTGTATCCTATATTCCTGAACCCCCTCAAACACCTATTAATATGACTAGCATCTAGTAGGTACTCACTACATTCAGGCCGTAGGATTAACTGATCTGCAAAACCTAGCTAAAGGAAGTAAGTCAGAGAAAGACAAATACTGTAAGAACTCACTTATTTGTACAAAATTAAAAAGGTAAACTCAGAAAGCAGACCAGTGGTTGCCAGGGGCTGGAGGGCAAGGGAAGCAGGGAGACATCAGTTGAAGGGTACAAAATTCCAGTTATAAGATGAATACATTCTGAGGACCTGAGATACTCCAGGTGATTATATTCCACAATACTGCACCGTATACTTGCAAATTGCCTACAGGGTAGATGTCAAAGGTACAGAAACAGAAAGATAACTATGTGAGGTGATGTGGATATTGACTAACCTTATCGTGGTCTTTGTTTCACAATATATATACCTATTAATATATTAAATCATCACACTGTACTCTTTTAACTTACACAATGTTATATGTCAATTATACCTCAATAAAGTTGGCGGGAGGGGAGGAAGAGAAATGAAAAGCAAAGGATCAAGATGTTTGTACATTTATTTTGAGAAACTTGAGCCCAAGAGATCCAATCCAGTTGCATCTCAGAGAAAATGTCGCTATGCAGAAAATATTCTACTCATTTAGATTTGGGCCAGGATATGAGGCTTCCATCCTAGCCAGAGGCCTAAAGGCTTTAGAAAAAAACCCAAAGGAAGAGAGAGGTATGTGTTTAGAAAATCAATCAGAATCAAATCTTCACCCAAGAAGTTTTGCATAAACATTAACTTGGCTACACAGACTTCATCCAGCTGTCTCTTTTCAAATTTACACAGGCAAAGAAAAAAAAGATGTAAACTAAAAATATCCCGATAACTGGAGGCTGACATCTGAAATCCTCTTCAGTTGGAGCATCCAAGTCAATGCAACAAATATTTACATTGAGAACTGAAATTCTGGGAAATAGTTCAAAAATTTGGTGGGGCTAGGAGTTAATAGACATCTCCAAACTGTCCAATGCATGCTACCCAGAAGACAGTATCCAATACATATCTGCTTTCTGGTGTCCTTCACAGAATCCCTGATAGGAATCTCCTCATGACACGCCAGTCAACATAAGCCCAGGGATCAGCAGGACAGAGAAGCAGATGAGGCTAGCACATTCCTGCCACTCTGCCCTGCTGCTCCGTGGGTCCCTCTTTGTCCCCCACACCACCATCCCCCTCCCACCGTCACCACCAGGGAGCCTGGGCACAATGAGAGGGCTGAAGCTGATTCACATTCCTGAGCAAGTGTCCAGGGTGGCGGAAGGCACAGAAGCCCCAATGCTATTAAATAGCAGCACATTACAAGCAGATTTTAATTTCCTTCTTTCACTTTAACGTAATAAAGAGCTCTGAAACCTGATGAATTTTAAGCTATACCAATGTTGATCTAGCTAATCAGGCCAAAATGTAACTGCAACAACAGTATAGCAAAAACAGTAACACAAAGCCACATAATCTGAATAATCCTCACTGTCAGCACGAACAAGCACCAAAGTTCCTGGACTGCTCTGAAACTGTGCTTTGGTTTTGGCAGGATAGATGCAGTCTGCAACATGTGTTCTCCCCAACTGCTTATCAGAAATCATTAAAGAGACGCAGTGCTATATATCGTATACTTATCTTGACCCAGAGAAGGGACTTCATTGCGAATTGCCGACGTTTACTTACTTGCACATGAACTAATTTTACATGATTCCCAGGTGGCGCTGTGGTAAAAGATCTGCCTGCCAGTGCAGGAGATGCAAGAGACACGGGTTTGATCCCTGGGTGGGGAAGATCCCCTGGAGGAGGAAAGGGCAAACTGCGCCAGTCTTCTTTTCTGGAGAATCCCACGGACAGGGGAGTCTGGTGGTCTACAATCCATGGGGTCTCAAAGAGTCGAACACGAATGAGCACACACTGTGCCCGAGCTCAAAATTAATCCTTACTATCTCTGCAGTCTCATGGTTTCTTCATACATCTCCACACATTACTTATACATTGCACCATAATTACTTGTGCTTGTGTCTGTCACTGCCATTAAATCGTGAACCCGTTGAGAGCAGGACCCAGGTTTTATTCATCTTGGTGTTCCTTTCAGGGCCTACAGTAGATTTTTGTGAGTACTGGATGAATAAGAAATGTTGAATGAGTGAATCAACTGCCCAGAAAAACTAATAGCAACCTTACATACTGTCTATGTAGAAACTGTTTCAGCTGACATTTGTGTATATGTTATCTGTGGATCAAAGAAAGCCAATCCAAGATCTAACAGTTTGTCAGTATTTTAAAGTTGTTGTCACAATTTTATTTCTCACAATTCTGCCCCCAAACTCCTGTGAGAGGAGAATTGTGAGAATTTGCTTGTTGTCAATAACTTTTAAACAGAAACATCTGTTTATGTGATAAATGGCAAGTTAGAGAAAGATGTAATGTAAATATAATATGATATTAAATATCATAGAGAAGGTATAACAAACTTCGCTTATTATTGTTTCTTATGCTTTATAGAATTTTTCTTCTTGTGAAAGTATAGTCTGTGGTGGTCTGTTTAAGAGAGGATGTACCACGGGAAGTTTCCTGTCTGAAAGTTTGTATGTCTGAAAAATAGCCACCTTCACTTTGAATAGTAGGCTAGATACAGAAATCTCCATCCACAGCCCTTTTTTGTTTTGTTTTGTGTTTCAGTACTAGAAGTTCCTATTCACAGAGCTGTTGACGAGAGGTCTTCACTAAATCAGATTCTTGGTTGTTAATACTTTTCTTCTCTAACAACTTCTAGGATTATTTTCAATATGTTGAAGTTCTAAAATTTTTGTACAGTATTATTGCACTTAGCATATGATAACTTTTGTTCTTAAGTCTTATGTCCTTTTTTTTTTAGTTAAAAAAAAAAAAGGTTTTATTTCTTTAACTGTTGGCACCTTTGCATTCTCTCTATTTCTTCTTTGGAAACTCATTGTTGTTGATACCGGTAAATCTAGGGCTATCCTCTATGGTTCCTTTGTTTAAACTTACTAAATCTTTACCTTTTAGCTTACATTCTGGAATGGTCCCTTAGCTCCCGCCTTCCCTTCACTGATTTGCCCTCTGTGTTTTCATCCTGCTCTTCAGCCATCATCAAGTTCTTAATGGCAGCAAGGACCGTTTTTCATTTTCAAGATCTCTCGGTCCTGCTGTTGCTTCGTGGATCGAATGCCAGCAACCACTCCTCTCGCATCGTTCTTGGGGCCTCCGTGCTGTAAACGGGTGTTCTTGTCTTTCTCCATGCTGGCTGTCCTCATATTCCTAGCCTCTCCCAACTGTGAGCTCGCATTTCCTGGACTCCGAGCTCTCCGCTTGGGCAGCCAGTCTTGGGTGAGGGACTGAAGCAGCGGTGGGTACCTTGTTGCTTTCAGTGACGAAATGAGCAGAGCTGGAGGCAGGAGCTGTCTCCAGAGCTTGTACAGCCCCTCTTTGTCCTGGGCATCATCAGTTACCTGGGGCACTTCCCTATTTCCTGGGAATACTGACCTAAATACCAGGGGATAAAGGGAAGAAGGAGAACACGGGGGGTTCATAGGGACAAACGCCTCCCATTCTAGGAGCTCTGCCAACCCTTGTGGCACTCTCCAGCCCTCTCCTGCTCCAGCGTGCCACCAGCTCTAGACATGGGGCCTTGGTGGTGCTGCACCATAACTTGGTTGATCCCTTCCTCCTGTCTAGACCTCTGTGAAACCTACTTCTTATTCTTGGGTATAGCTGGAGATTCAGATGTTTCTTCTTTCAGTTCTATCATCCACCCACTGTGGAGGGAACCTGCGGCATACGCTTACTCATTCTGACATCTTGAACTACCACATGCAGAGTCTTACCTTAAACTGAGCCTTCTGAGCAGCACAGAGCACACAGGAACTAGAGAAAACACTGCTACTTGTTTGACACGTGGGTCATTTCCCTGTTTGCTCTTAGATCCAATTTCCACTTTTCCTTTGTGTGACTACATCACACTGCTTGTCTCTTTTAACAACAGGCTCTGGGTAAGTTCAGCCAGTGGGAGGCACTGGTGAAAGCTAGAAGGGGAGATGAGGGAGAAGCCAGGGCTCCCTGTGGGATGATGCCTCCATAGCGCCCAGAGCTCTTCCGAGGCCCCAGCTCCCATCCCGACAGGCAGCACTCAGCTTGTGCAGCTTCTGCTCGCCGGCACCAGGCTCCGGCTTCGGTAACACAACCTTCTACTGATGTCCCTCCAGTCCCAGGGGAAGGACCTCCTCCTGCTGCTCTGATCTCTGGGTTGCCGTGGCACTCCATAATACCATCTCCTGTACGACAAATTTCCTATATTTAATTCCTGCTGTTGAGAGGCCTAGAATGCTTTTGTTTTCCTGACTAGATCCTGATTTGAAGATCAAAACTCTGAAGAGGCACCTTCAAAAATAATATTGGGTAAGCTCTTTCTTTATGGCTTCCCAGGTGGGTCAGTGGTAAAGAATCCACCTGCTAAGCAGGAGATGCAGGTTCAATCCCTGGGTCAGGAAGATCCCTGCAGGAATGGCATGGCAACCCACTCCAGTGTTCTTGCCTGGAGAATCCCATGGACAGAAGAGCCTGGTGGGCTACAGTCCATAGGGTCACAAAGAGTCGGACATGACTTAGCGACTAAACAACAACAACAAGCCCTTTCTTTGCAGGGCTGGGAGCACCATAAGGAAGGAATTTGAAACTTGGGTTTCTCAGTATCTAAGCTGTCCCAGGTTATTTCAAGGAGTGACATGAAATTCTTTAAAATGTGAATTCTGGCAGTATATTTCACCTTAATCTCATATATGTCATGAAGCAGTTTTGTAAGGAAAGCCTTAGGGGCCTATCACATTATTAAACTTAGCGTTCTAAAATGAGGAAATCCTATCCCAGAGGAGGAAGGCTTGGCGTATATCAGAAACTCTGCTTAAGGCTTCTCAAACTTTAGCCCTGCGTTCAGGGGCAGCCACGAAGTTGTTTAAAGAAAATACTTCCACTGCCTGTTAGTTACCATTTTCTCTGTTGAGAAAGGGTCATGCAAAATGACAGTAAACCTTCAGAAAAAGCTTGTGTAGCTTGTTACTCTGAAGTAGTACCACTGCCTGCTAAGCCCAGTCCATTGTTATCCCTTCACAAATGCTTAATAAACAGCACAGAAGCAACAAGAGAGCCTGCCGTGGTGGCTTGTGATCAGAGCAAGAACTCGAGCCACGCTGTGCCCTTGGCCTGCCATGTGGCTGCAAGTCTAAAGGCTCTGAGAAATGCTGCACTTGTATGAAGTCCTGAATACCTGCTTTCATTCCCATTTCGAGTGTTTGAACTGTAATATATGGGCCATCTATTTATTAAAGGAGAGAGCTTACTTTGGCAAGGGATAAATTGGTGCTTGCAGCAAGATGCTGTTTAATACAAAGGACGTTTCTGGAATTCCTTTCAGATCTGAGATCCACAGCTTACAGAGTGTGTGGCGGATACGTTTAAAAGTTGCGTGACTATCATACGATCCTTTTTCTTCGGCTGGCATGAGAAGGATACTCCCATCCTCTCCACGCTCTGTTCTTTTCTTCCTCAAAGCTGAGGCGGCAAAAACACTGCCAGCCTTATGCAGCTTTTCATGGAAAGCCGCCACTCTTCACTGGCGCCTACATGCAATTTCAGACTGTCCCAGGAGACCTCCGCGCTTTGAGGTGAATTCATAACATTAGGGCCAACACAGAAGTTAACACAAGCTTGCACTGTTAAAGAAAAAGTCTACAGGCTTACTGAAGGAGCTCTGCTTCTGTAAGCGCCTCTGTCCTCTGCTCCCCAGTGACAATGGCCAGCTCATCCTTCAGTTCCTGGATTTCCTTTTGTAGGCGTATAATCATCTGAAATGGCAAGGCGGGAGCATAAATGTCAGCTCCTCACTGAGGGGACTATGTGACAGAGAACACACATCTTTTAAAATTATGAATAGAAATGTACAGAGAAGGATATCAAAGGCACTCTTGTACTTACCACCTCACTTTGTTAAATCTTATCATTTAGTCAAAATAGTTCTAGAATTTTTCTTAACAAATAAAACATTACTGATGGAACCTGGAGGCCCTTACTCCTGTTTCCTTCTGTCCTTCCTTGGGTGACTGTGATCCTGCATTTAGTGGGTGGCATTTCCCTGCATGTTTTAAATATTTACTCCATAGGTATAGGTATGCCTGTAAATGATATCTATTATTTTGCATGCCTTACACTTAATGTAAATGCTATTACACTGCATGTAACTGCAACTTGGTTTTTCTTCCTCACACTACGTTTGGAGATTTTTTTATATTGTTTCGTGTGGTTCTAGTTCATGAATTTTCATGGATATATAGTATTTCAATAAAGGACTACATCACGATAGATGTGTTTACATCTCCGGGACATTAAGGACATTGGAATTTTACCCTTGCTATTACGAACAGTGTTGCGGTGAGCACCCTAAATCTCTGGGCACACCCAGGTTTATCTGTAGCGCACTTGCAGAGGAAGTGCAGCTTCCCTTTGTTATATATTGCTAAACTGCTCTTCAAAATCGTTGTATAAATTTATACTCTCATCAATTATATATGTAAGTTCCTGCTCCCCCACATTTTTGTCACGATGTATGGAGTATTGCCAGAGACTAATTTTGCCAATTTGGTAGGTGTAAAATGGTCTCTTTTCTAGTTCTAATCTGTGTTTTCATGATTATTGGTGAGGTTGATGATCATCTTTGTAAATGTATGTTGACTGTTTGAGTTTCCTCTTCTGCGACTTTCTTATTAACCATCTTGCCCATGTTTCAGTTGAATTGTTTTTCTTTTCCTTACAGATTTTCAGGCTTCTTTATACATTCAGGATGTGAACCCTTTGTCAGTTTCATGCAATGCCTGTATTTTCTCCCAATCTATGTCATGTTTTCCACTTTGTGGTGTTCTTTCTGTGAAACAAAAGTTTTAAATTTCAATGCAATTTCATTATCAACTTGTTTTGTTATGAGTTGCATTTCTGTGTTTTCTTTGAGAACATCTATTTTACCTAAAGCCATAGCAATATTTTCCTAGAGTGTGTGTGCATGCTCAGCACACGTCTGACTCTGCAGTTCTGTGGACTGTAGCCCTCCAGGCTCCTCTGTCCATGGAATTTTCCAGGCAATAATACTGGAGGGGGTTACCATTTCCTCCTCCAGGGAATCTTCCCGACCCAGGAATCGAACCCGAGCCTTGTGTGTCTCCTGCATTGCAGGTGGATTCTTTACCACTGTGCCACCTGGGAAGCCCGCACTTCTCTATAAGTTCTTATAAAAGTATTAAAGTTTTGCTTTTTTACATTTAGGTTGATTTTACTTTATAGGAAGTATAAGATATGTATCTAATTTTAATTTTTTAATGGCCAACCATGCAAGATTTGCTATTACAATTCTGTTACGTATTTCCACATACGAGACTTGTCTTTTTCTGGGCTATTGGTTAAAAACATTCGTCTAGTTGACTATATGCATGGTAATACCACACTGTTTTAATTACTGTATCTTAAGAAATTTTGGCATCTAGATAGAACAAACCCTTTCCATCTTGTTCTCTTCTAAAATAGCCTTGGCTATTCTTGATCATATGCTCTTTCATATAAGTTTTAGACTTGGCTTGTAAAATTCTATCAAAGGCTCTCCTCAAACTTCAACTGTAAATAAATTTGAGTAAAAGGTTAATTTGATAAGAGAGTAAAGTAATACTAATGAATCGCTGGGCTTCCTAGGTGGCTCAGTGGTAAAGAATCTGCCTGTCGATGCAGGAGATGCAGGTTTGATCCCTGGATTGGGAAGATCTCCTGGAGAAGGAAATGACAATCCACTCCAGGATTTTTGCCCAAAAGATCCCGTGGACAGAGGAGCCTAGTGGGCTACATGTCAGTGGGGTCACAAGAGTTGGATACAACTTAGTGACTAAACAACACAACATAATGAATCATTACATCCACAAACATGGTATGGCTTTCCATTGATTCCTTTCAATACGGATTTACAGTTTTCTCTATAAATACCTTATATATCTTTAATTAGATTTTTTCCCTAGAATTTTAAAGTTTTTGTTGCTACTATAAACGAATTTTTTATAAAATTGCATTTTCTAATCACTGGCTTTTGATGTATAGGAAGGCAATTCATGTTTATGGATTATATAACAAATATTTCTCTGAACATTGTTTTGGTTATCATTTTTGTTGTTATTGAACACTGGGATGTACTTTTTCTTCTTGGCTTCACTGGGTCTCCACTGCTGCAGATGGGCTTTTGTCTAGTGGTGGCAAGTGGTGGATACCGTCTTCCTGGGGTATGCGAGTAGAGAGTAGCCTCCTCTCCTTGTCACTGTGCCGGCTTCTCACTGCAGAGCACAGGCTCCAGGGCGCATGAACTGAGTAGTTGTGAGGCACAGGCTTAACTGCCCCCCGACATGTGGAATCTTCCTTCCACAAGACCAGGGATTGAACCTGTGTCTCCTTCATTGGTAGGCAGATTCTTAACCACTGGACCACCAGGCAAGTCCCACTACTGGACGTTCTAGATGAGCAATCAAATAGTCCACAAGTAATGACCGATATTCTTTCCAAATCCTTATAAATTAAAAAAAAAAAGTCTCTTTCCTAGCTAGAAACTCCAAGCACAGTGCTTAAGACACTCTTGTCATATTCCTTTTAGCATTTCACTTTTAAAACGTTTGCTGTAGTTTTCGATTGATACCCTTAATCACTCTAAGGTTGTTCGCTTATAATCATAGTTTGATGAGCCTTTTCAAACTATGGAGGAATGTTTAATGTTATCAAATGTTTTTTTTCCTGTAGCTAATAATGTAATGATATAATTTTTTTCTTTTAAACTGTAAAAGTGATGAGTTACCTAAATTCATGTGCATTTACATTTTAGTGGAAACTACTTCAGATAAACAAAGAGGTATAAATAATACCTTGTCCCTACTTCTAAGCTTAAGTGAACATTCAGGTATTGACTACTTCAGTTCAGTTTAATCGCTCAGTTGGGTCTGACTCTTGGCGACCCCATGAACTGTAGCACGCCAGGCCTCCCTGTCCATCACCACCTCCTGGAGTTCACGCAAACCCATGTCCATTGTGTCGGTGATGCCATCCATCCATCTCATCCTCCGTTGTCCCCTTCTCCTCCTGCCCTCAATCTTTCCCAGCATCAGGGCCTTTTCCAATGAGTCACCTCTTCCCATCAGGTGGCCAAAGTACTGGAGTTGCAGCTTCAACATCAGTGCTTCCAATGAACACTCAGGACTGATCTTCTTTAGTATGGACTGGTTGGATCTCCTTGCAGTCCAAGGGACTCTCAAGAGTCTTCTCCAACACCACAGTTCAAAAGCATCAATTCTTCTGTGCTCAGCTTTCTTTATAGTCCAACTCTTACAACCATACATGATCATTGGAAAAACCATAGCCTTGACTAGATGGACCTTTGTTGGCAAAGTACTGTCTTTGCTTTTGAATATGCTATCTAGGTTGGTCATAACTTTCCTTCCAAAGAGTAAGCGTCTTTTAATTTCATGGCTGCAATCACCATTTTCAGTGATTATGGAGCCCAGAAAAATAAAGCCAGCCACTGTTTCCACTGTTTCCCCATCTATTTGCCATCAAGTGATGGGACTGGATGCCATGAGCTTAGTTTTCTGAGCTTTAAGCCAACTTTTTCACTCTCTTTCACTTTCATCAAGAGGCTTTTTAGTTCTTCTTCACTTTTTGCCATAAGGGTGGTGTCATCTGCGTATCTGAGGTGATTGATATTTCTCCCGGCAATCTTGATTCCACCTTGTGCTTCTTCCAGCCCAGTATTTTTTATGATGTACTCTGCATAGAAGTTAAATAAGCAGGGTGACAGTATACAGCCTTGACGTACTCCTTTTCCTATTTAGAACCAGTCTGTTGCTCCATGTCCAGTTCTAACTGTTGCTTCCTGCCCTGCATATAGGTTTCTCAGGAGGCAGGTCAAGTGGTCTGGTATTCCCATCTCTTTCAGAATTTTCACAGTTTCTTGTGATCCATACAGTCAAAGGCTTTGGCATAGTCAATAAAGCAGAAATAGATGTGTTTCTGGAACTCTCTTGCTTTTTCCATGATCCAGCGGATGTTGGCAATTTGATCTCTGGTTCCTCTGCCTTTTCTAAAACCAGTTTGAACATCTGGAAGTTCACGGTTCACGTATTGCTGAAGCCTTAGCTTAAGAAATAAAACACTACAGGCTCTTGGGAAGCCCTTACCCCTGTAGAGCTTTCCCTAAATGAATTTCCCACTACCACTACCCTAAATCTGGTGTTTATTTTTCCCATCCAGTTGTGTTCTGGTGGTTTTGAGGACAATTTTTCAATTGTCACTTGTGTTTCAGAAAAGCTCTGTACATCAAATAATGAACAGTAGTGTCAGTTTTTAGAAGCAATTATAAAGGAGATCAGGAAACAACACTTGTCAATTACCAGATTATTCCATGCCAGGAAGACCTCAACATTTGTTCAATTATCAGCTATTAGCTTTTGACTCCTGATTTCTCGTTTCATTAAATCTCTCACAGACCTACATCAAACACATGATAATGTTCATCTTTCTTCAAATTCCTCAAGTTCCTTCAAAGAAAAGTCTCTACAGCCAAATTTGAAGGGAAAACCCTCAAATGTCTAATATGTTTATTTTTCTTTAGTTATGAAGTAATTTTTGTCTTCAGGCTAATAAGCCCACTCCTGTCTTTCTCATTCTGCATAGTAATATTACAGAGTGGCTGGCAGGGTAGGAACATAGGAACAGCAGAGGGATTTATCCTAGGAATTCAGTTCCATTTGTCTTAGGCCTTTGCCTTGTGTCTCTTTTTTTCAGGGGCGTGGAGTGGTATGTGAGCAGGGGCTGGCCTGGAAAGAGGGATGTTCCTCACTCACTGGTTTCTCCAAAAGAGAATTCCATCAGGTAAGTTCAGGCTCCCAGAGGCAAGATGGACAAAATGGTCAGTCCCACTATTCTTCTCTCCTCCTTTTCTTCTATGCTTTGATGGAATGATTTCAGGGAAGGAAGGGGAAACACTCAAGAGGAAGTAATAATATGAGTAATGGATGAATTCAAGATTTTCATTTTTTGGAATTTGAGAAATTTGTAAATTAAGAGCCATTGAAAAAATTTCAGATTTTTTTTTTTTAAATAATGTATACTACCAAACTTTTGCACTCAGGCTTCTCTATGGTGGTCCAACTATCACATCCATATATGACTACTGGAAAAACCATAGCTTTGAAAATATGGACGTTTGTCGCAAAGTAATGTCTCTGCTTTTTAAGATGCTGTCAAGGCTTTTGAACTGTGGTGTTGGAGTAGACTCTTGAGAGTCCCTTGGACTGCAAGGAGATCCAACCAATCCATCCTAAAGGAGATCAGTCCTCCTGAATATTAATTGGAAGGATTGATGCTGAAGCTGAAACTCCAATAATTTGGCCACCTGATGTGAAGAGCCCACTCATTAGAAAAGACCCTGATGCTGGGAAAGAATGATGGGAGGAGAAGAAGGGGACGCCAGAGGATGAGATGGTTGTGTGGCATCACCAACTCAATCGACATGAGTTTGGGTAAACTCTGGGAGTTGGCAATGGACAGGGAGGCCTGGCGTGCTGCAGTCCATGGGGTCATAAGGAGTAGGACATGACTGAGCTACCGAACGGATCTGAACTGAGGTTTGTCATAGGTTTTCTTCCAAGGACCAAGCATCTTTTAACTTCATGGCTGCAGTCACCATCTGCAGTGATTTTGGAGCCCAAGAATATTAAGTCTGTCACTGTTTCCATTGTTTCCTCATCTATTTGCCATGAAGTGATGGGACTGGTTGCCATGATCTTTCCTGTTTGAATGCTGAGATTTAAGCTAGCTTTTTCACTCTCCTCTTTCACTTTCATCAAGAGGCTCTTTAGTTCCTCTTCCTTTTCTGCCTTAAGGATGGTATCATCTGCATATCTGAGGTTATTGATATTTCTCCCGGCAATCTTGATTCTAGCTTGTGATTCATTTAGCCCTGCATTTTGCGTGATGTACTCAGCATAGAAGTTAAATAAGCAGAGTGACAATATATAGACTTGACGTACTTCTTTTCCTATTTGGAACCAGTCCGTTGTTCCATGTCTGGTTCTAACTGTTGCGTCCTGACCTGCATACAGGTCTCTCAGGAGGCAGGTAAGGTGGTCTGGTATTCTCATCTCTTTAAGAATTTTTCAGTTTCAGCTTTCCAGTTAAAGGCTTAGTATAGTCAATGAAGCAGAAGTAGATGTTTTTCTGGAATTCTCTTATTTTTTCTGTGACTCAATGGATGTTGGTAATTTGATCTCTGGTTCCTCTACCTTTTCTAAATCCAACTTGAACATCTGGAAGTTCTTGCTTCACGTACTGTTGAAGCCTAGCTTGGAGAATTCTGAGCATTACTTTGCTAGCACATGAAATGAGTGAAATTTGCTGTAGTTTGAACATTCTTTGGTATTGCGCTTCTTTGGGATTGGAATGAAAACTGAGCTTTTCCAGTCCTGTGGCCACTGCTGAGTTTTCCAAATTTGCTGGCATATTGAGTGTAGCACTTTCACAGCATCATCTTTTAGGAGTTGAAATAGCTTAACTGGAATTCCATCGCCTCCACTAGCTTTGTTTGTAGTGATGCTTCCTAAGGCCCACTTGACTTCACATTCTAAGATGTCTGACTCTAAGTGAGTGATTATACCATTGTGATTATCTGAGTCATTAAGATCTTTTTTGTGTAGTTCTGTGTATTTTTGCCACTTCTTCTTAATATCTTCTGCTTCTGTTAGGTCCACACTGTTTCTGTCTTCTGTGCCCATCTTTCCATAAAGAAGGCTGAGCTGAAGAATTGATGCTNTCTCCTCCTGCCCCCAATCCCTCCCAGCATCAGAGTCTTTTCCAATGAGTCAACTCTTCTCATGAGGTGGCCAAAGTACTGGAGTTTCAGCTTTAGCATCATTCCTTCCAAAGAAATCCCAAGGTTGATCTCTTTCAGAAGGAACTGGTTGGATCTCCTTGCAGTCCAAGGGACTCTCAAGAGTCTTCTTGGAGTTTTAAAAAATTGAGATACTGTATTTCAACATTTTCCATGTTGTTACAAATTAATTCCTTGTTTTATTTTATTTGTACAAGAAGACTAACAAAAGAAAGAAAACATATCTGCATTTATAATGAGTAGCCCAAGTAACTTACAAATATCTTTCCTTAAATAAAGCACTTTGATAAAGAAGAATGAACTGTTATAAACATAGAGGCTTGGCCATTTTCCCATGGATCCAACCAACTACTAACTTTTAAAAATCTCTAGAATAAGTAACAGAATAGTTATGCAGAATACTATTCTATTTAATAACCACTGAAAGGCTAGGAACTTTCTAGAAATAGAATTGTGTATGATTCCATGTCTGTCCTCAGGACTCTTTGTGTATCTGACAGGGGGCTGTAGATAAGAGCACAGGCCCTGGGGTCTGCCTGTTGTCTGAGTCCTGTTCTGTGACCTATTAGCAATGCAACTCAGATCAAATCACTAAATATTCCCATGCCTCCTTTTTGTCACCTATAAGATAGAGGAGAATGAAAGTGAAGGTCGCTGAGTCATGTCCAACTCTTTGCAACCCCATGGACTGTATAGTCCATGGAATGTTCCAGGCCAGAATACTAGAGTGGTAGCCTTTCTCTTCTCCAGGGGATTTTCCCAACACAGGGATCAAACTCAGGTCTCCCACATTGGGGGTGAATTCTTTACCAGCTGAGCCACCAGGGGAGCCCAAGAATACTGGGGTGGGTAGACTATCCCATTTCCAGCAGATCTTCCTGACCCAGGAATTGAACCAGGGTCTTCTGCATTGCGGGTGGATTCTTTACCAACTGAGATACCAGGGCAGCTCAAGGTAGAGGAAGAGATGGCATCTATTCATGAGGCTGTTGTGAGAATTAAATGATTTTACACATTTCCAGTATTTAGAACATTGCCTGGTTATGGGAAGTGAGTGCCCCCCCACGCTTTAGCTAAGCTTTTACATACTTTGATTTTTTTTTTTTTAACATAGTTAAAAGTTGCTTACCAATTTGGGATCGATTTCTTCATTAAGAACAGCTTCGTTCTTTATGAGTGCCACTCGTTGTGCAAATCTGCAGGTAGATATAGACTCCTAAGAAAGCAAGATTATGTCCTTAAAGTGTTGTTGCAAATAGGGAGAAAACAACTTCTGCTCACAGGAAAAATGCATACAACGAAGTTCATAAAACACAATGAGGAAACAGGCTTCCAAATTAGGAAGTTTTGCCCTGGAAATTTATTTTTCATTAAAGTTTTGTTTGAGCTTAATAAAATGACCAATGCCCAAAGTGTGGAAGAGCTGAGGTTCTAAGTGACAATTCGTGTGTGATTTGCTACTTTTTTGTCTAACCAGAACCACACAGTACAAAGCAGAATCACGGCAGGTACCACCATCCATAAGCATCAAAGGGTACAAAATAAATATCTGTAACAGGCCCCAAAGAGAGGCTTTCCACAGTATCTCACAATGCACTTGGGACCAGGCCTTGTTTGAGGAGACATCTGGGTGCTTCCCATTTTCCTCTCTTAGAGAAAGTCTGAATCCCATCCATTAAACTGAAATGCTGTAAAACATCAGCTGGCTCTAAAGCCACCTGGGACATTTGGCAGCCAGCCTCTACCAAGGCGTCCTGGTGTTGGGCTCAGGGACACGTCTAGGCTCACATCTTGGTGATGTCTCCAAGGCATCTCAGCAACCAGGAGTAGAGTGGGTCAGGAGAAGCTGATGGGTCTCCTCTCTCAGGTCTCCGGCCAAGGTAAATAACCCAAAGCAGGTCTTCCAAAGCATGTATATGGAGTTTTCTGCAAATCTTCCCATGCTATGTGAACTTAGTTCTCAAAAGGGGGAATTTCAGAGCTGGCACATAACCCAAGGCTCTGAATTCTGGCGGCATCCTTACCTCTGAAGGCACACCCCAGCCCAGCTGAGAAGACGGAGATGCACCCAGGACCGTCAGCTCCATCCCACAGACTAGCACACTCACTCAGACTAAGATCTCTGGGAAGAAGAGGCAACGTACGTCTATATTCCTTTTCTCTAAAGAGAGCGTGGCGATCATGGTTGTCATGCAGTTCCCTCCCAGGCTGTCTCTCAGGACGCTGGTCATCATGGAGTTCCGATATGGAATGTGCGAGCGGTGCTTTTCTGAGAGGGCGATGATAACCTGTGGGGAAGGAGAGAAAAGGCGGCATTAACTTAGCAGAAAATGCGCAGCTGACAAACGACTGATACAAAATGCAGTGACCCCCAAACTGGGCTCAGGGGAATCTCAACAATAGTCAGTACAGTCATGGTGAAGAGGAAAGGAAGCGAACGGAGCAAGAGCTATCCAAGATGAAGCCTGGAATTGCTGGACAGATGACATAGCTTGTACAAAATTGTACATATTATTATTCTCTTTTTCAGTCTCTGGGAAATTTATATTAAAAACTCAAGCATAAATCACACCAGATTTTAAAAATTCTACCAAAACTGGGCTGAATGCCTCTTCCTCAAGGTAAGAGAGACAGAACACTGAATCAGAACCACAAGAGGAAACAGGCCCCATTCTGGCATCAGATTGTCCAGGTCCAGATTCCAGCCTTCCAAGGCATGTCATTCAACACTTCGGCTTCAATCTCCACATCTGACAGTACCTACCCTGTGAGTAGTTGGGATGATTAGAAGAGTTCAAATGTGCAAATTACTTTGAGTAGAACTAGCCCATAATAAATGCTATATGGGTGTTTCCTTTCACTGTTAAGTGATGGGCAAGAGGACCTTGATTGAGGATTTTGCTCCTCAGGAGTGTCTTAGGCACTTAACAGGAAGGTAGTAGATGAATGTTTCAGAGATGGATGAAGAGATGGTTGTGGGTTGTCCCCAAGGGAAGCTGCCAGGGTTTCAGGGGTTTCTGGGGAAGATGAATCTAGTGCCAGGATGCCCACTGCAAAGTGCCAGGAATAAATCACCCACAGATGTGACATGTGACTTCAGGGGAATCACCAGGCCCTGGCTCCTGAGAATTCTGCCAACACCTGCCAATGCTCCAGTCTTCCCTCTTCCCTGGTGTGTAATTCTCATCATCAGAACTTTCTCTATTCCCTTAGTTACAAAATAAGATGGGAGCATTGCTTTTAAAGGATGCTTTTAGCAAAATCATGTAATGATACCACTTGTCTTCTTTAAATGAATGACCACAGGTTTTACTATGAACCAGAAATCCCGTGAGATTTTCTAAAAAACCAATTTTCCACTTTGAGAAATGGACCCTCTCACCTTATCCTTTTGTTTCAAACATCTACCCAGCTGCTTCCCCCTGCCTTTGATCTGAGCTGCTGGCTACACACCCTTCTTCTAGGTGTAAGCAGCCTATATGCACCACCCCTAAATCCCCCTCACATCCCACTCTTCTTGCTGTTACTGCCTGGCCCTTGCCCAAGTCCAGCCCTCTATCCCCTCCCTATTCTTCTCTCACCTATTTTGCTCCTAAAATTAACCCCTTTCTTTGCATTAATTTCTCTCTGTCTCACCTGGATCACACCCATCCTGCAAGCCACAACAGAATTAGACTAAGATGGATCTTGCCAAGGTCACCAGTGACCCCAGTGAATGACAAGCACTGACCACTATCTTACTAGACCTCTGATTTGAGGAAGGCATCAACATGGGTATTCAGTGCCTCTTTCAGGAAACACTTTATTCACGTGGGAATCAGGCTATCACACTTTTCTGAGTTTTATTTTTCCTTAAAAACTAGTTAATTAATGTTTCTTTATCTTCTTTCCAAATGCTTCTTTATCTTCACCTCAAGCTATTGAAGTGCTCCAAGGCTCCAGTCCTGGATCCTCATCTCTTTCTTATCTATAGTCTCTCCCTGTGTAATCTCATCCAATCCCTTGTTTTTAAATATTAGGTTGGCCAGAAAGTTCATTCAGATTTTTCCATAACATGCAATGGAAAAACCTGAATGAACTTTCTGGCCAACTCAACATAACCATGTCCTGATGTCTCCACAGCTTACAGCATCAGGCTCTGCCCCTTCCCTGAGCTACTATCCTTGTGGCAACTCTGTTTCTCCACCTGGATGTCTGATCCTGACTTCCTCTCTCCTTTACCCCCAGTCTCATTCTTTCTCAGATTCTACCCATCATTATTAGTGGCCCCACAATTCACCTATGGCACAGTCTAAAACTCTAGGCATCATTCTTGAATCCCCCAATTCCAACATCCAATTTCTATTAGGTTTACCTACAAGATACACCCAGGATGGGACCACTTTCCCCACCTCTTTTGCCACTATGACAGTTCGGGCCACCACTGTCCCTTCCTTGGACAACTGCTCCAGGGTCTGAATCAGTCTCCCTGCTTCTCCTTGTGCCCACTATGGTCTCCTCTCTGCAGAGCAGTCAGAGGCCTCTTTATAAAATGTGAGTCACATCTGGCTGCTGTCTTCCTTACAGCCTCCCATGTACTTGGTACGATGACCCAAGCCCTGTGTGCAAGTTCCTGTCTTCCTATCTGGCCTCATCTCCTATGGGGCTTTCACGGACCACACTGGCTTTGCTGTTGCTGTACCAGGCCAAATGTCACAGCCTTTGAACTTGTTTCTTCTAACAAGGGATGCTCTTGCTCCAGACTTTCTTACATCTTCCTGCTTCTTACCAGTCAAGTCTTTGCTCAAGTTTTATTTCCTCACCAGGGTTTCCCCTGAACCTTCTATCAAAAGTAACACTCCAATATCCAGGTTCTTAGTCTACGCTATTTTTCCTCAAGTAATTTTATTCATTTATTATTTGGTCAAACAAATAAATTTTATTCATTTAATTGTTTGTTATCTGCTTCCCTGCTAGAATTTCTGCTCCACAAGGCAGAAATAAAGCACTTGGTTTCTCTTGTCCATGGTTCCATCCCCACTGCCAGGAGCAGTAACAGTAAACAGTAAGCAGTGTGGCAGAAACTAAGCTGTCTTCTTCAGCTCTTATGACAGCCCCCGATCTAGTCCTGCTTCCTACAAAATGTCATTTCCTAGTCTCTCATACAGCTCACAGTTTGCATGAGACCTACCTCCATCAAGCAGACACCCCTGTGTGGGATTTGGAGGTGAGTAAATGGGCGTGGTCCCCTTCATGGATCACAGTCTTGTTGTGGCGAAGGGGCTTGCATAACTCAGTGAAGCTATGAGCCATGCCGTGCAGAGTCACCCAAGACAGACAGGTCATAGTGAACAGTTCTGACAAAATGTGGTCCACTAGAGGAGGGAATGGCAAACCACTTCAGTATTCTTGTCACAAGAACCCCATGAACAGTATGAAAAGGCAAAAAGATGTGGAACTAGAAGATGAGTCTGCAGTCAGAAGATGTTCAATATGTGCCTGGGGAAAAGTGGAGGGCAATCACTAATAGTTGGAGAAAGAATGAAGCGGCTGGGCCAAAGCAGAAATGATGCTTAGTTGTGGGTGTGTCTGCTGGTGACTGTAAAGTCCAGTGCTGTAAAGAACAATACTGCACAGGAATCTGGAATGTTAGGTCCATGATTCAAAGTCAATTGGACATGGTCAAGCAGGAGATGGCACGATTGGATATCAACATCTTAGGAATCAGTGAACTAAAATGGATGGGAGTGGGTGAATTTAATTCGGATGACCATTATATTTACTACTGTGGGCAAGAATCCCTTAGAAGAAATGGTGTAGCCCTCATAATCAACAGAAGAGTCTGACCTCAAAAAACAACAGGAAGATCCCAGTTTATTTTCAAAGCAAACCATGCAACATCACAGCAACCCAAGTCTATGCTCCAACCACTGATGCCCAAGAAGCTGAAGTTGACCAGTTCTGTGAAGATCTATAAGACCTTCTAGAACTAATACAAAAAAAAAGATGTTCTTTTTATCATAGGGGATTGGAATGCAAAAATAGGAAGTTGAGAGATACCAGCATAACAGGCAAGTTTGGCCGTAGAATAGAAAATAAAGAAGGGCAAGGGAAAACGGTTTTATCAAGAGAACATGCTGGTCATAGCAAACATACTTTTCCAGCAACCCAAGAGATGACTCTACACACGGACATCAACAGATGGTCAATACTGAAATCAGACTGATTGTGTTCTTTGAAGCTGAAGATGAAAACGCTCTATATAAGCAAAAACAAGACCTGGAGCTGACTATGGCTGAGATCATCAGCTCCTTTCTGCAAAATTCAGGTTTAATTTGAAGAAAGTATGGAAAATCACTAGGCCAGGTGACAAACAGATTCAAGGGATTAGATCTGGTAGGGAGAGTGCTTGAAGAACTATGGACAGAGGCTTGTAACATAGTACAGGATGACTAAAACCACCCCCAAGAAAAAGAAATGCAAGAAGGCAAAGTGGTTGTCTGAGCAGGCTTTACAAATAGCTGAGAAAAGAAGAGAAGTGACAGGCGAGGGAGAAAAAAAAGATATACCCATCACAATATAGAGTTTTAGAGAATAGCAAGGAGAGATAATATGAGAGATTTCGAAAACTCAGCAATGGCCACAGGACTGGAAAAGGTCAGTTTTCATTCCAGTCCCAAAGAAGGGCAATGCCAAAGAAATGTTCAAACTACCATATAATTGTGCCCATTTCTCATGCTAGTAAGGGTATGCTCCAAAATCGTTCAAGCTAGGTTTCAGCAGTTTGTGAACCAAGACTTTCCAGATGTACAAACTGGGTTTAGAAAGTGCACAGGAGCCAGAGATGAAGTTGCCAACATCCGTTGGCATAGAGAAAGAAAAGGAATTCTAGAAAAACATCTACTTCTGCTTCATTCACTATGCAAAAGCTTAGTGAATCCACTGTATGGATCACAATGAGCTGTGGAAAATTCTTAAAGAATTGGGAATACCAGGCCACCTTACCTGTCTCCTGAGAAATCTGTGTGTGGGTCAAGAAGCAACAGCTAGAACCTTACATGACTGGTTCAAAATTGGAAAAGGAGTATGATAAATCTGTATATTGTCACCCTGCTTATTTAACTTATATGCAGAGTACATCATGCAAAATGCCAGGCTTGATGAGTCACAAGCTGGAATCAAGATTGCAAGGAGAAATATCAACCTAAGATATGCAAATAATACCCCTCTAATGGAGAGTGCAGAGGGCCGAGAGGAGTCACTCCAGGTTCAAGGTCAGGAGGGGCGGTGGTGAAGAGATACCCCTCATCCAAGGTAAGGAGCAGTGGCTGCACTTTGCTGGAGCAGCCGTGAAGAGATACCCCATGTCCAAGGTAAGAGAAATCCAAGCAAGACAGTAAGTGTTGCGAGAGGGCATTAGAGGGCAGATGCACTGAAACCATAATCACAGAAAACTAGTCAATTTATCACATGGACCACAGCCTGGTCTAACTCAATGAAACTAACCCATGCCATCTGGGGACACCCAAGATGGGTGGGTCATGGTGGAGAGGTCTGACAAAATGTGGTCCACTGGAGAAGGGAATGGCAAACCACNATTTCATGGCTGCAGTCACCATCTGCAGTGATTTTGGAGCCCCCCAAAATAAAGTCTGACACTATTTCCTGTATTATATACCTGAAAGATGCTAAGAGACTAGGTCTTAAATGTTCTAACTGCAAAAAAGAAGTAATAATTAAGTGATGTGTTAGAGATGTTAGCTAAAGCTATGGTGGTAATCATTGCAATATGTGAATATATCAACATATTGTGAACTTTAAACTTACACAGTACAATATGTAAATTTTAGCTAAGAAAAACTACAAATAAAAAATTACATAGGAAGGGTACTTTAAACAACAAACATTTATTTCTCAACATTCTAGAGCCTGGGAAGTTCACCATCAAGGTGCTGGCAGATTTGGTTCCTAGTGTGAAGCACCCACACTTCTGACATGGTGTGTCCTCACTGTCAGAGAGGGAGAACTCTGGTGTTTCTTCCTCTTTTAATAAGGATCCTAATCTCATCGTGAGGGCGCTGTCTTCATGACTTCATCTAAACCTAATAATCTCCCAAAAGCTCCACCTCCAAATAACATCACATGATGGGTGAAGACTTCATCAGATAAATTTTGGGGAGTGGGGGACACAAACATTCAGTCCATAACAGCAGGTATTATCTTACTTAGCATTTACATTTCGATTCTTCCCATTTTGTAGATAAGCACACTAAGACAGAGATTGGTAAATGATTTGCCCATGATTAATGGCTATGTGGTTGGAGGGATGGGATTGTGAGATGGCCAGGATTTAAACTCAGAAGTTTTCCTAAGAGTGATGCTCTTAACCATTCTCTGGGTCAAAGCAGAGTATTGGCAGTTTAATGATAATGGGGTAGCAGTAATGTGTAAGTGTGAGTGTGTTTGTGTATGTAAGAGAATGGGTAAGAGAGAGGGAGAGAATGTGAAGACCAAGATATAGTAATTTATCATTTTCACTATGAAATATGGGTGTGTTGTTCTAGAAGTATAAAAAAAAAAGTAGTAATTTTAACCTGATTCTTTTAAACATGCCCGCCAGGTGGTCATTTTGTAAAATCTCCCAGCTCTTCTAACTGTATCTGGACAGTGAAAACACATCTTGCTAAATCTAAATTGGGCTCTGTGGGTGAAGTGCTAGTAGTAATGTGTCCCTTTCATCCAAGAATCTCTCCTTAATAGTGAAGAAACATTTTGCAGTGTTGACTAATAAACCAAGCTTGNCTGTATCTGGACAGTGAAAACACATCTTGCTAAATCTAAATTGGGCTCTGTGGGTGAAGTGCTAGTAGTAATGTGTCCCTTTCATCCAAGAATCTCTCCTTAATAGTGAAGAAACATTTTGCAGTGTTGACTAATAAACCAAGCTTGTTTTAAACAAGACTAATTTGTATGTACAATACACATGCACACATACAGAATATAAGGAGGAATAAAGTAATCTTATCTCATAAGACACTGTAGTTATATACCAGTGATCTTCCTATTGAAAATAAAAGCATATTTAACTGACTCAAAGGAAAAAAAGAGGAATGAAATAACAAGGAAATGAAAGGAGAAAAGAGCCAGTAGAAGAAAGCTATATTAAGGGAGTTCTCTTGACAGCTGGTATGCTTCTTAGCTTTCCAATTTCTACTTCCTTGACAATATCAGCAGTTTTATTATCATAACCTTAATGACTTGGGAAATGCAAACTGGTTAGAAAGTGTCAAGGTAGGAAGGAGATTTTCCAAATTTAAGGCTTTTAATGAGAGCTTCACTTGACAAATCTAAGTCCTTTTAGCATAATGGGAAGATATGTTATCAATTAGGAACATTTAGCTAATGTTGGAGTAAAAAATTTCAATACTTTACCATCTAGTAAGTGCTGAAATGGCTGCAGTGTGTTTAGAGGATACAATGGGTTTTAAAGACACCAGGACAGGAGACACACGCATNAAATGGTCCACATTAAGGCAAATCTTATTTAAAAAAATGAAACCTTAAAAAAAATAAGAGCTCAGATGTCCATGGAAGATTATCCCCCGAGAAAACTGACAAGAGTTACAACTAGCACGGCACCATCAGCTTTCTCTCCTGAATGCAGCCGATTCAATGGAAGCCAGGCGGAAAGCGACACTCTGAAAAAGTCCCACTCCTGTTGGCTAACTGGCAGGGGTGACCCAGATTCTGATTTCTGTGGAAGTGCAGAGCAAATACTCTCTGTTCCCAGTGGTTTCTCACTTGATGTTTGGCCTGACAGAGACCCAGGGTCACCCGAGGAGTGTTCAGTGAGGCTTCTGGTTGGAACAAGTATGCACAGCTCCTTCCTTTTTCTCCAAGGGCTCGATTTCTAGGGCCAATATGCACCCTGTTATTGTGGTTTAAAATGTTTTCGAGGAGACTTTTTGGAAAAAGTACTACATACACAAGGAAAACTCCAAAACCAACAGTACTCGGGCACTCAGAAATTCACTTACTTCTGAGCATAATAAGGTACATTCAACTCAGAACGGCTGTGCCCTGCGAGCAGGTGTAAGGTCTTGCAGTAATGTCCAGGGAGCAGTTACAATCACATGGAATTTCTATGCCAAGTGTGGGCTAATTCATGTAAGAATGGTTACCAAACTGTCTTTTCCTAGACTATCTCCATCTTATATATTGAAACTGCGACAGAAAAGATGTCGTTAGTCACCAGCCTCACATGAGTTTCTGTGATAGCGTTTCTCTTACTGCAGTGTAAGCACTTGTTTATATGCTTGGTTCTTTCACTGAATGACATGGGAGCACAGACTATTTATCAATCATAAGTCGATCCCCATTGCCTAACGTAACTTGTAGCACCCAGTGGACACTCAGTCACCGTTTTCTGAATGGATGGATGAAGCTGATTAAGCTAAATTGTGTTATACTCCCAGTCTCATAGCCTCATAATTAAGTCCTCCATAAGGAAACTTTCTTTACAAAAGTCCTTGAATTCTGTTATTTCATCAACAGTATCTGCTCATTCTTTTTACTCTTCTCATTCCTAGGTATTCTTTGGTAGCCTCTCACTTGTCTGTCTGTGTAAAATTCCAATATTTGTCTACTGTCCTCTTATATTCTCTATGGCAGCAGCTTCTAGGTTTACTCGACCCCACATGCCCATGTGCATACTCTGCATTTTTCCATATTTATGCTCTTCTTTCCTCGCTTGCTGATCTGTTCCTTCTCTCCCTCTCTCCATTATTTTATGCCATGACCTCCATGAAGACACTTGTACCTCAGTGTAAAGAGCTAACAGCTGCAGCGATGCAGCCGGTGTCTATGAAATGGATAAGTTACATTTGGGGAGCCAAAAGTCAGTGACATGTGAATGTTACCGGGACCCTGGGTGAGTCAATCCCCCAGTGGGAACTAAGGGCCGACAGGCTCCCAGTTCTCACTGTCCGACATGCCCTGACCCCACCCACCTCCTGGCTGGGCTCGCTCCGGCTCATTCCTCAGATCTCTGCTTTGTATCAGTCCCAAGAGAACTTTCATTAACTCTCCCGTCTCAGTCTAAGTCCAGTCCCCTAGGACAAGCTCTTCTCACCCTTTGGACTTGCTCTTCAGGCTCCCATCAGGATTATAGCCTGAAGGTTTATTCTTGTATTATGTAAGTATCCTTATTTAGATTACCTATTCAAAGTGTGTCCCCCTCCACTGGACTGTGAGGCCTTCAGGGCAAGGACCTTTTCCAATTTTGTTCAGCACTATGCTCCAGGACCTAGTGCAGTCCTCGGCACATTATTGCTCTGTATAAATATTTGTTAAATAAACTAGTTACACAGAAAATCAAATGCCACCATGAGTACTTACATGAGGCTGACTGGTACAAGAATTTTGAAGTGAAGGAAGGTAGGGAGAGGAAGAATTTTAATAACAAGTAACAGCTTGCAAAAGTTGTATAGAATGAATGAAGAGAAAAGAAAGGATTAGGAGCAGAATGTTTTTCTTGAGTGATTATAACTGGTGGAAATTTTGGTTCAACTAGCAAATATAAATAAAATTTCAGCGAATGGACAGATCTAATGGGAGTTAAAGGACAAATGCTAGCATCTGAAACAAGTAGGTATATTTTGAAAAAAAGCACTTTGAATATAGTTCATCATGTTTTCATATCAGTGTTATATAAACATCCTGTAAAGTACAAAGATCTGGTAAGTAAAATTAGAATGTAATATATGAGCAAGAAGGAGTCCAGGAATGCTGCTATTGTCAGAAACACCATCTGAACAACACGCAGGCCTTAATCTCTGGGCACTGCATTACTGGGATTCATTTAGTCAGAGCCTCATTGTGTGTGCCTTGTTCACAGAGAGTTCCCTTAGGTTTCTCTCAAATTGCTTTCTCAGCCAACTTGGCCATTAGAAAGCATTTAACATCAGGACAACATCATTCTCAAAAGGGTTCATTAGGCAGCTTTAAGAAAAGTATTTTTTTCTCAAATCTTTCAGTCTCCAACATTCATCAGCAAATCATCTGCCTTGCCAAGGTTCTCTGTATTTCTCCACTCCAGCTTTTGATCATGTTTCTCTTTTTTTATTCTTGGAATTAGTTGCCATCTTTAACATTCAACTCACAGCGTTTATACTCACAGAGCTGAAAGGAACTTAAGAAATTTAATTCAATTCACTCCTTTCAGAGAGTTTTTTTTTTTTTCCTGGAAGATTTATTTAGCAAAATTCAGATGAGCTTTCTTTGCCCTTGGAATAAAACTCAGAAATTAAAATTTGAGCACGCACTGGGACGGACTGTAGTAAACCTGGAGCGGGGACAGGGAGGGAAGCTAGATAAACAGAACCATTGCAGGGTCAGAATCACCACCAGATGAAGTCACCACAAGTGGAAAAGATACTAGTCGTCTGCACATTATGGCCTCACAGCTAATCTATCAGCCCGAAACAAATAGGCCATGGACGGTATTTCTTATATTCATACCCACTACTAATTTTACAATAAAAACAATAAGAAAAGTTAAAAAAAAAAAAAAGCACAGGCTTTGGAGCCAAGCAATTCGAGATTCAAATCCTTATCTCATCACCAGCTACATGATCCTTGGAAGGCCTAGGGAGGACATGAGTTATCAAAACTGTAAGACGGGGGTAATAATTAATATGTCCAGTGCACAACTGTTTTGAGGTTTAAATGAAATGGTTTATACAGAATTATAGTAGCTACCCCAATGTTGATAGCAGCATTATTCACAAGAGCCGAAAGGACAAAAGAAGTCATGTTCGTCAACAAAATATGAAATATTTATATCTACATTCCCCCTTCATGGATCATGGCCTTGTTGTGGTGAAGGAGCTTGTGCAACTCAGTGAAGCTATGAGCCATGCCATGCAGGGCCACCCAAGACAGACAGGTCACAGTGGAGAGTTCTGACAAAATGTGGTCCACAGGAAGGAATGGCAACTCACTCCAGTATTCTTGCCTCAAAAATCCCATGAACAGTATGAAAAGGCAAAAAGATAGGTCCATCTGCTACTGGGGAAGAGCAGAAAAATACCTCCAGAAAGAATGAAGCAGCTGGGGAAAAGTGGAAATGATGCTCTGCCATCCTGCTTATTTAATTTATATGCAGAGTACATTATGGAAATGCTGGGCTAGATGAATCACAAGCTGGAATCAAGATTCCTGGGAGAAATATCAACAACCTCAGATATGCAAATGATACCACTCTAATGGCATAAAGTGAAGAGGAAGTAAAGAGTCTCTTGATAAGCATGAAAGAGGAGAGTAAAGAAGCTGGCTTAAAATTCAACTTAGTTCAAAAAACTAAGACCATGACATCTATTTGCCATGAAATGGTCCCATGGTGACTGCAGCCATGAAACTAAAAGACTCTTGCTCCTTGGAAGGAAAGCTATGAGAAACCTAGACAGCATATTAAAAAACAGAGACATCACTTTGCCAACAGAAGTTTGTATGGTCAAAGCTATGGTTTATCCAGTGTATGGATGTAAGAGTTGGACCATAAAGAAGGCTGAGTGTCAAAGAAGTGATGCTTTTGAACTGTGTTGTTGGAGAAGACTCTAGAGAGTCCCTTGGACTGCAAGGAGATCAAAGCAGTCAATTCTAAAGGAAATCGACCATGAATATTCATTGGAAGGGCTGATGATGAAGATGAAGTTCCAAAACTTTGGCAACCTGATGGGAAGAGCTGACTTATTGGAAAAGACCCTGATGCTGGGAAAGATTGAGGGCAGGAAGGGGGTGACAGAGGATGAGATGATTGGATAGCATCATTGACTCAATGAACATGAGTTTGAGCAAACTCTGGGAGATACTGAAGGACAGGGAAGCCTGGCATGCTGCAGTCTACGGGGTTGCAGAGTCAGACATGACCTAGAGACTGAATAACACCAATATCTACACTTTGCACTTTCAATGTAGAGGACACAGATCAATCCCTGGTTGGGGAATTAAATCCCACATACTATGGAGCAACCAAGCCTGGGTGCCTCAACTACTGAAGCCAGAGTGCTCTGGAGCCTGTGCTGCAACTACTGAGCCTCTGGGCCACAACTAAAGAGTTCGCGCACTTCAACGAAAGAGCCCACGTGACGAAGCTCCCACATGCCAGAACGAAGACTCAGTGCCTCCAGATAAGTAATAAGCACTTTAAAAAAGGAAGGACAGTCCAATACATGCAAAAACATGGATGGGTCTTGCAATTATGCTAAGTGAAAGAAATCAGCCACAAAAGGACAAACATTGTATAATTTTACTTACAGGAGTATATAGAATAGGCAAATTCATAGCAGCAGAAAGTAGAATAGGCATGATGGGGGCTGGGAGTATAAAGAGATGGGAGTTACTGTTTGATGGGTACAGAGTTTCTGTTTGGGATTATGAGACTTCTGGAAATGGATGGTGGTGATGATTGTACAACATTTTGAATGCACTTGATGTCACTGAATTGTACACTTAAAAATTAGTAAAGTGGTAAATGTTATATATATATTGCCACAATATAATATAATTTTACATCATATATGTTTTGTTTTGAGACACAAAACAGGGCAAAAATGTCAATAGAATGCCTGATGCTATGTACATGGTGAAAAGGAGGAGGTTCAAGAGGGAGGGGACATATATTTACCTAAGGCTGACTCATGGTGATGGCAGAAACCAATATAATACTGTAAAGCAATTATCCTCCAATTAAAAATAAATAAAATTTATTAAAATGGTAAGTATAGGTCATCCTACCCCAACTGTTTACCTGTTCTAAGTAATGCAGTGACAAGTTGATATACTTGGCCTCTGTCAGAAGCTGGCCTCCAACTCCAGTCTTGGCAACCCGCTCTGAACCAGCCAGATCCACCAAATGCAGCTTGGCATGTCTCACGGTTGCAGATCCTGGTTCCTTGCTTGACAGGTGAATGGTGAAAATGCAGTGAGAACGGGTTGAAGCTTGGTTCATAGGAGTCTATAATAAATGAATTGTAGAACAAATGTGAACAATGAGAATTTTGGAAGACTCAGCAGATTTAAATTTATATTTCCACTGATAAGACATTTCCCGTGAAGTGAATACTTTCAAATGGAGTAAAGATGCTTGCAGCGGAGATCCTTAATATGAATTACTTTCAGTGTGTTACCTCCTGAATGACTGATAACAGATACGGGTGGGTTCATTCAGAAAGTGGGAGTTTGAGTGAGGCAAAGCTTGGGTCTTCTTAAACAATACAAAAGTTTACCCTGTTACATTACCACAGTCCCTATCTTAACTTTGGCTAGTCATACTGAAAATGTTCAATGTGAATTTCATATGAAAAGAGCTGGGAATGGGTGCATTGAGAGAGTTCATTACACAATTGTAAACACAATCCACAGGCAAGGATACCTAACATCACTGCTACTATCCAATACTGAACTGGGGCTCCCAGTCAAAATAATAAACAAGAAAAAAATATGAGGCATAGTAATAGGAAAGAAGAAATTAAAATGTCTTATACACAGAAAATACTGTGGTTTACATAGAGAATGCAAGGACATCTACAAATAAACTCTTAAGGACTGAAAGATGAGCATGGTTGTTGGATGAAAGACAAATATGAGAAATCAGTAAAGTTCTAATAATCTAGCAACAATTAATCAGGAAATATATTATTCATAATAGCAACAAAGATGATGAGATAATAAGAGATTAATCTTATAAAAGATATGCAATTTACAAGGAAAACGATAAAGTAATATTAAAGAATACAAAATGGAAACCTGAAAAATTGAGGTGCCAGATATTAATATACCATTCCATGGATGAGAAAATCCAAAATTAATCTCTGTATTAATTTCTCTCTATTAAGCAATATATTCAATGCAATTGACATACAAATGCTGTTGGTTTTGCTTGTACAGCGCAAAACAAATTAATTCTAAAAATGAGATGGGAGAGCAAATATTGAAAATAAAACCAATTCTGTGAAAGAATAATAAGGAAAAGGGTCTTGTCTTGCTATATATCCAGGGATAATCATAACACTAGAGTAATTAAAACAGAGTGGTACTGCTGTAGGAGCAGATAACTAGGTCAGTGAAACATGCTATGCTCATTTAAGGAACTCTGCCTAAGTTCCTGGGTGACATTATAGCACAGAGGAGGAAGGATGGACTTATTAACAAATGGTGTTGGAATAATGGGCTATTCGTCTTGAAAATGTAAATTTAGATTGCTTTCTCACACTATGCTGCGGCTAAGTCAGTTCAGTCGTGTCTGACTCTGTGCGACCCCATAGACTGCAGCCCACCAGGCTCCCCCGTCCCTGGGATTCTCCAGGCAAGAACACTGGAGTGGGTTGCCATTTCCTTCTCCAATGCATGAAAGTGAAAAGTGAAAGGGAAGTCACTCAGTTGTGCCTGACTCTTAGCGACACTATACACATAAATAAATGCCAGAATGTATAAAGATTTATGTGAAAAATAACACAAATTCTTTTTTTTCTTTTAGTTTAGCGAAATGATTTATACAAGGCAAATATCCTGTTAACTACCTCCTAGGTCAAACAACAATTCTGCCAGGCACCTCAGAAGACCCATCCTAATCCTCTCCCTAAAATAAACATTTTCTTCCTGACTCTGTAATAATCTCTTTCTTAGATGTCATTGGGTTTTATCGCTTAAGTATAGCATCTTTATAGCATCCTTAGATACTATAGTTTTAGTTTTGTCCCTAGGTTTTTAGCTTGAGAAGTGTCTGATTCTCATTCCATCCACAGGTTCCCTTTCCACCCCTTTGTTTTCTTTACAACGCATCTGCTGAAGAACTTGAGCCATTTGACCAAAGTTTCTCGGTCTGCAATTTGCCGACTGCTTGGATTCTCATGGGAAAGTTCAACTTGTCCTGTCAGCTCTATTTCTTGGGTATCAGCAGCTGGATCGAGCGCTTGACCAGACTTACGTCCTATCCCTTTATCAAGACTACCAGTAGTGGTGCATCTTTTTATCAGGAGATGTACCCAAGTCTGGTTGTTGCTTTTTTGAATGAAATAACACAACTTTAACCTTAATAAAATATAGCAGCATATTGTAATCAACCCAAGGTAGTAATAGATAACCTATGAAAAAACATAAAACACAAAAATGAATGGATTTGAAATACTTGATCAAATAATCCAAAATTAAAGAACTTCTGTGATGATATCTGCTGCTGCTGCTGTTAGGTAACTCAGTTGTGTATGACCTTTTGCGACTCCCTGGACTGCAGCTCGCCAGGCTCCTCTGTCCATGGGATTTCCCAGGCAAGAATCCTGGAGGGGGCTGCCATTTCCTTTTCCAAGGATCTTTCCAACCCAGGGATTGAACCGATGTCTCCTGCACTGGCAGGTGGATTCTTTACCACTGAGCCACTTGGGAAGCTGTGATATCTACCATAAAGTTAAAAGACTGGGAGGTGATATTAGCAGTATATGTGGCTGACAAAAGATTAACATTTGAAATACAGAACCCCCACAAAACCATAAGAGAAAGACAAACAACTCAGAAAACAATGAGCAAAGGATATAAATATGTATCCTATAAAGAGGGAACCTGAATACGGTCAACATGTCTTTGAAAAAATGCTCAGGCTTACAAATACTCAAGACAAGTAATTAAAATCCAATGAATTTCATTCATCTCTATCAGACCAGAAAAAATGTAAGAAATAAAGTCTAACAAAACAAGTATTTGTAAAGATATAAGGAAGTTGAGATATTATAAAGTGCTGGTGAGATTGCAAATTAAAAATCTTTTTTTTTTTTTTTTTGAGAGAGAATTCCCTATGACCCGCAAGCCAGCAATAATAGACTGACTACTGGTCAGGCTTAGATGGTAAAGAATCTGTCTGCAATGCCAGAGACCCAGGTTCGATCTCTGGGTCAAGAAGATCCCCTGGAGAAGGAAATGGCAACCCATTCCTGAATTCTGGCTTGGAGAATACCCTGGACAGAAGAGCCCGGTCTGCTATAGTCTGTGGGTGGCAAAGAGTTGGACATGGCTGAGCAGTTAACACTTCATTTCACTTCGCTAGGAGTATTTCCAAAAGGGAAACCTGGGCCAGGTCCATTACAGGGAAAAGAGACAGAGGCAGAGGGAGACGAGACAGAAGTCAGAGGACACTGCAGTACTGTTTAGGGCAGCAAGAAGCTGTTGCAAGATGTACAACCTAAATGGACATCTTGCGGTGGAAAGATGAATAAACTAGACTAATTCAAACTACAGAATGGTAAAATGCAACAACTTTTGTGTAGGTTGACATTGACTACTAAAACAGAATGTTGAGGGGAAATGGAAGGTTAATGATAAAAATACTATGATAAAACTTAGAGAATTAAGATGGCAATATTATTTAAAAACATTAGCTCGTGGTGCCATAACCTAGGTCATTAAAAGTTTAGAAAATGGACTGAGAGGATATAGCAAATTAATGATAGTGGTTGCCTTTGTGAGAGATGACTTCACCATTATCTGAAATATCCTATTTCGTTTATTTAAAAATTATCAGAAGTAAATAGATACCAGGCATCTAAAAATATCTAAAATAAAAAGTATCTAAAAATATTCCAAAGGAATGTTCATATGCATAAAGCCATTCAGATCTCCACCTCTGCAAAATGGGAGTTAACAAAAGAATTTCTAGATGGATACACATGTATTCAGATAGGGTAACATATGTGGATGCTATTCTTTCTGTAAATGTAAATTCTTGATAGACACCATTGTAGATTTATACCAACTAGCAAAATACATGGGTTTCCCTGGTAGCTCAGCCGGTAAAGAATCTGCCTATAGAGTCTTCCCAGGTGGTGTTAATGGTAAAGAACACTCCTGCCAATTCAGAGACATAGGAGATGCGGGTTTGATCCCTGGGTCAGGAAGGTCCTCTGGAGAAGGGCATGGCAACTCACTCCAGTATTCTTGACTGGAGAATTCCATAGACAGAGGAGCCTGGTGGGCTACAGTCCATGGGGTCACAAAGAGTCGGATGTGACTGAAGCGATTTGGCACACACATGACAAAATATACAGATGTCCAGATACTGGCATAGTTTTGGTGATGATGATGTAGCTAGTGAATTAAATAGGCTGAAAATTTGACCCATTACTCGTTGCCACAATAACTATACCCAAACCTAGCCAGTGTGTGATTTTGCATGCTAAAGTGGATCAGAAAATAACCGTGCATGTAAAACCGCAAACTCAAATTTAGAACCTAAGTTGAGGTGATTTGGAAGTGACTGTAAGTTATTTGCAGAACTTAAACACGGGTTTCATTTCACTGTTATATTCACACAACAATAAATCCTACAGCACTATAACAAAAAGTCAAATGACAATCGATAGAAATGACTAACGTGGAGACTATCCCCAACAGCTGTCTTCAGCTTGTTAATTGATGCACTGAAATCACTGTGAAATGTGGGCCATTAGCAAAGAGTGGAAGAATCAACCCATTTCAAAGGGTATAGCAAATTAAATTGTATTTCTGTACTCTGTAATTAAAATGCAGTAATATGTGTAGGAGTCCATGCCTACAATTTTGTAACTTCTCATAAATATTTTCTGCATGAAGTAGTAGTTGGTGTCCTCTTAGCTAAAATTTTCTTCAACCTCAGAAAACATTCTTAATGTGTAGCTGCTTAAGTGTGATTGAATGTGCCAGTGCCTGCTCTGTGTTTACTTAAGGACGTCTTCATGTCTCATAGGCATGCCCTTGCATTTGTCCTTTTAAAGGTAAAACTGTATTAAAACCTTTCTGAAACGGCCTAAGAACAGATGGCACGATTTAGGCAGATTCATTCAAATTTAAGCGCACATTTTAAACAAATGTGCTCTTGGCACTAGAGACAGTGCCTTTGGAAAAATTCTAGTGACGATTAATCATCTGCATGCAAAAAGCTTTCACATTTTATATCGGTCTGTGTATACAGCCCCATGTTAGGCAGTACAGAGACAAGCAGGAAAAGAAGGCCTGGACCTTGCCCTCAAGGCGTTTATAATACAGTTCAGGAGCTACTGACAAAATGTGTGAAATGAGAGTGGACAAGGGAAAAAAGCTAAAAGTGCAGGATAGAAAGTGATCTGCTTTCAGCACTGAGCATCCTGATCATTTAGGTAAAACCTAAGAATGCTAACCATTTCCGCATTGTGGAAGCTCTTCACCCTCCTCCTGTTCCCAGGTTTCTAGAGCCAAAGACCATCCAGGTGCTCTCTCTCTCTCACCCTCTAACTGCTTGCTCAGTCTCCTTGTCTTTCATTGGGCTCTCTTCTCTCCAGTCCGTAAGAACAGCCATGTCTAAAGCTATCTGTGGTCACCGTATTTCTTCCTCTTGGGGAACTCTTCCATAGCTCTGATTCTCATTGGATTGGTTGTTATTGTTCAGTTGCTCAGTCATGTTTGACTCTTCGCAAACCCATGGACTGCAGCACACCAGGCTTCCCTGTCCTTCAGCATCACCCAGAGCTTGCTCAGGCTCATGTCCATTGAGCTGGTGATACCATCCAGTCATCTCGTCCTCTATCGTCCCCTTCTCCTCCTGCCTTCAATCTTTCCAGCATCAGGTCTTTTTCAACAACGATTTGGCTCTTCACATAAGCTGGCCAAAGTTTTGGAGCTTCAGTTTCAGCATCAGTCCTTGCAGTGAACATTCAGGGTTGATTTCCTTTGTGTTGACTGCTTTGATCTTATTGCCGTCCAACAGGCTCTCATTGCATTGGTACTGTTGTTCACTGGATTGGTACTGTCACGTACCCAAATCTTATAACTTGGAATTGGATGACCTGGTTTCTTGAAGCCCAGGTTCCATCGCTTACTAGTGTTGAAACCTTAAGCAAGTTTACATAAAGTAATTTTGGTTTTCATGCCTTTGAAATGCCATAATAAAACTCACTTTGCTGCAGAGAGTTATACTAATTACCGATTGAAGTGTTGAAGTGGTCCATGAACTGTAAAAGGTCATAAAGATGTCTCACTGTTGATGTTTGCTGTTCAGATGCCTCTGATGTCCTCATTTCCAACCACAGTTTCTCTGTACCCCAGATTAGAATGTCCAAGAGCTGGACTGATAATTGTCATTAAAACGTCTTACCAGCATCTTGAACTTAATGTTACCCCAAACAACCTCACCACTTTCCCTCATGCTGTGTCTAATCCATTCTGTAGCATTTACCTCCATCCTCTTCTTTCCTTCTCCAAATAACTATTACCTCTCACCTGGGTTACTACATGCTTTCCTTTCTAGTGCCCCACCGCCAAATTTATTCTTGTCTCCTTCAGCTATTCCCCACCCTGCAGTCAGAGTAATGCTTTAAAAACACATATCTGATTATAACAATCCCACCTAAATCACTCAATTAAACTGACACACTTTCTAAGACTAGTAGCTCCAGTTTCTTCTACTGTGCCTTACATGACTGTTTATCAAAACTCTTTTTAAAATATGGTTCTCTGACACTCTGAATTGAGTATATTCTTTCAAACATAGCCTAACCACAGCAGAGAACACTGGAATCTGAACAATCTAAATCTAGTCTTGCCNCCATCTGCAGTGATTTTGGAGCCCCCCCCAAAAAAAAAAATGTCTGACACTGTTTCCCCATCTATTTCCCATGAGGTGATGGGACTGGATGCCATGATCTTCATTTTCTGAATGTTGAGCTTTAAGCCAACTTTTTCACTCTTCTCTTTCACTTTCATCAAGAGGCCTTTTAGCTCCTCCTCACTTTCTGCCATAAGGATGGTGTCATCTGCATATCTGAGGTTATTGATATTTCTCCCAGCAATCTTGATTCCAGCTTGTGTTTCTTCCAGTCCAGTGTTTCTCATGATGTACTCCGCATATAAGTTAAATAAGCAGGGTGACAATATACAGCCTTGACGTACTCCTTCCTTTTAGAAACCAGTCTGTAGTTCCATGTCCAGTTCTAACTGTGTAGAGAAGCTATATCCCTTAAAAGGGTATAAACAGCAGATTGAGACTCAGGTGTCCAGAGAAATAACGCAGACAGCACCGATGGTGTGCACCAAAGACCCAGTGCAGACTCAGCTTTTCACAAATTTAATTCTCTTGACACACTCATGTAAGAAGTCAGCTGCTCTAATGCCCATTTTATGAGGAAAGTGAAGCATAAAGAGGTTAAGTAACTGACTGAAAATTATTTTAGAAACTATGGTATGGATTAAGTGGAGTCAGTCATGATTCCAGCTCTAGCAGCTGGCTTCCAGAATTGTGACTCTTACACTTGTTAAAAAACAAAATTCAATTGAGTAACATTCAAAAATCTCAGTGGCTCTACTCAACATTTCCCGAATCAGGAAAAATCACAAGCAGCAGACAGAAGGGAGCAACAAGGAGCTACACACGATGAACTTTTCCAGGGACAAGGGTGTGGGAAAAGAAAGTTATACTAGCAAAGAGCACATTGGTTGTGCTTTGGTCACTGTCCGTCAGACAATAGCAGTGGTCTATCAGGCAGATGACCTCACTAGCACCAGTTAGGTGATTTTTGATTGAGAGGTTTAAGATGCATTACTGGGAGAGGTTGAAACTATAGTCAAATCTTGGTTTGATGACGTGGCGTTTAGCATGGGTGAGTTCATTTTGATTATTTTTGTTGTTCAACATGTTCAGAGTACTACAGAAATACACTCCCTCTGGCCTTTACCTAACCATGCTTATAGCCAGTATCATCACTTTTGTTCCTATTTCATCATGTCTAAACTTTTCTGGTTGAAAGACAGAATATGCAACCCCAAAATAAGGATTGGCATGTATTAGCATAAGAGTTATTTTGAGTTGATATTTTTGTAAAACTCTAGACACAGGACCTAATTTGTCTCTTGAAATATCTGTATGCAGGTCAGGAAGCAACAGTTAGAACTGGACATGGAACAACAGACTGGTACCAAATAGGAANACAAATACTCAAGACAAGTAATTAAAATCCAATGAATTTCATTCATCTCTATCAGACCAGAAAAAATGTAAGAAATAAAGTCTAACAAAACAAGTATTTGTAAAGATATAAGGAAGTTGAGATATTATAAAGTGCTGGTGAGATTGCAAATTAAAAATCTTTTTTTTTTTTTTTTTGAGAGAGAATTCCCTATGACCCGCAAGCCAGCAATAATAGACTGACTACTGGTCAGGCTTAGATGGTAAAGAATCTGTCTGCAATGCCAGAGACCCAGGTTCGATCTCTGGGTCAAGAAGATCCCCTGGAGAAGGAAATGGCAACCCATTCCTGAATTCTGGCTTGGAGAATACCCTGGACAGAAGAGCCCGGTCTGCTATAGTCTGTGGGTGGCAAAGAGTTGGACATGGCTGAGCAGTTAACACTTCATTTCACTTCGCTAGGAGTATTTCCAAAAGGGAAACCTGGGCCAGGTCCATTACAGGGAAAAGAGACAGAGGCAGAGGGAGACGAGACAGAAGTCAGAGGACACTGCAGTACTGTTTAGGGCAGCAAGAAGCTGTTGCAAGATGTACAACCTAAATGGACATCTTGCGGTGGAAAGATGAATAAACTAGACTAATTCAAACTACAGAATGGTAAAATGCAACAACTTTTGTGTAGGTTGACATTGACTACTAAAACAGAATGTTGAGGGGAAATGGAAGGTTAATGATAAAAATACTATGATAAAACTTAGAGAATTAAGATGGCAATATTATTTAAAAACATTAGCTCGTGGTGCCATAACCTAGGTCATTAAAAGTTTAGAAAATGGACTGAGAGGATATAGCAAATTAATGATAGTGGTTGCCTTTGTGAGAGATGACTTCACCATTATCTGAAATATCCTATTTCGTTTATTTAAAAATTATCAGAAGTAAATAGATACCAGGCATCTAAAAATATCTAAAATAAAAAGTATCTAAAAATATTCCAAAGGAATGTTCATATGCATAAAGCCATTCAGATCTCCACCTCTGCAAAATGGGAGTTAACAAAAGAATTTCTAGATGGATACACATGTATTCAGATAGGGTAACATATGTGGATGCTATTCTTTCTGTAAATGTAAATTCTTGATAGACACCATTGTAGATTTATACCAACTAGCAAAATACATGGGTTTCCCTGGTAGCTCAGCCGGTAAAGAATCTGCCTATAGAGTCTTCCCAGGTGGTGTTAATGGTAAAGAACACTCCTGCCAATTCAGAGACATAGGAGATGCGGGTTTGATCCCTGGGTCAGGAAGGTCCTCTGGAGAAGGGCATGGCAACTCACTCCAGTATTCTTGACTGGAGAATTCCATAGACAGAGGAGCCTGGTGGGCTACAGTCCATGGGGTCACAAAGAGTCGGATGTGACTGAAGCGATTTGGCACACACATGACAAAATATACAGATGTCCAGATACTGGCATAGTTTTGGTGATGATGATGTAGCTAGTGAATTAAATAGGCTGAAAATTTGACCCATTACTCGTTGCCACAATAACTATACCCAAACCTAGCCAGTGTGTGATTTTGCATGCTAAAGTGGATCAGAAAATAACCGTGCATGTAAAACCGCAAACTCAAATTTAGAACCTAAGTTGAGGTGATTTGGAAGTGACTGTAAGTTATTTGCAGAACTTAAACACGGGTTTCATTTCACTGTTATATTCACACAACAATAAATCCTACAGCACTATAACAAAAAGTCAAATGACAATCGATAGAAATGACTAACGTGGAGACTATCCCCAACAGCTGTCTTCAGCTTGTTAATTGATGCACTGAAATCACTGTGAAATGTGGGCCATTAGCAAAGAGTGGAAGAATCAACCCATTTCAAAGGGTATAGCAAATTAAATTGTATTTCTGTACTCTGTAATTAAAATGCAGTAATATGTGTAGGAGTCCATGCCTACAATTTTGTAACTTCTCATAAATATTTTCTGCATGAAGTAGTAGTTGGTGTCCTCTTAGCTAAAATTTTCTTCAACCTCAGAAAACATTCTCAATGTGTAGCTGCTTAAGTGTGATTGAATGTGCCAGTGCCTGCTCTGTGTTTACTTAAGGACGTCTTCATGTCTCATAGGCATGCCCTTGCATTTGTCCTTTTAAAGGTAAAACTGTATTAAAACCTTTCTGAAACGGCCTAAGAACAGATGGCACGATTTAGGCAGATTCATTCAAATTTAAGCGCACATTTTAAACAAATGTGCTCTTGGCACTAGAGACAGTGCCTTTGGAAAAATTCTAGTGACGATTAATCATCTGCATGCAAAAAGCTTTCACATTTTATATCGGTCTGTGTATACAGCCCCATGTTAGGCAGTACAGAGACAAGCAGGAAAAGAAGGCCTGGACCTTGCCCTCAAGGCGTTTATAATACAGTTCAGGAGCTACTGACAAAATGTGTGAAATGAGAGTGGACAAGGGAAAAAAGCTAAAAGTGCAGGATAGAAAGTGATCTGCTTTCAGCACTGAGCATCCTGATCATTTAGGTAAAACCTAAGAATGCTAACCATTTCCGCATTGTGGAAGCTCTTCACCCTCCTCCTGTTCCCAGGTTTCTAGAGCCACAGACCATCCAGGTGCTCTCTCTCTCTCACCCTCTAACTGCTTGCTCAGTCTCCTTGTCTTTCATTGGGCTCTCTTCTCTCCAGTCCGTAAGAACAGCCATGTCTAAAGCTATCTGTGGTCACCGTATTTCTTCCTCTTGGGGAACTCTTCCATAGCTCTGATTCTCATTGGATTGGTTGTTATTGTTCAGTTGCTCAGTCATGTTTGACTCTTCGCAAACCCATGGACTGCAGCACACCAGGCTTCCCTGTCCTTCAGCATCACCCAGAGCTTGCTCAGGCTCATGTCCATTGAGCTGGTGATACCATCCAGTCATCTCGTCCTCTATCGTCCCCTTCTCCTCCTGCCTTCAATCTTTCCAGCATCAGGTCTTTTTCAACAACGATTTGGCTCTTCACATAAGCTGGCCAAAGTTTTGGAGCTTCAGTTTCAGCATCAGTCCTTGCAGTGAACATTCAGGGTTGATTTCCTTTGTGTTGACTGCTTTGATCTTATTGCCGTCCAACAGGCTCTCATTGCATTGGTACTGTTGTTCACTGGATTGGTACTGTCACGTACCCAAATCTTATAACTTGGAATTGGATGACCTGGTTTCTTGAAGCCCAGGTTCCATCGCTTACTAGTGTTGAAACCTTAAGCAAGTTTACATAAAGTAATTTTGGTTTTCATGCCTTTGAAATGCCATAATAAAACTCACTTTGCTGCAGAGAGTTATACTAATTACCGATTGAAGTGTTGAAGTGGTCCATGAACTGTAAAAGGCCATAAAGATGTCTCACTGTTGATGTTTGCTGTTCAGATGCCTCTGATGTCCTCATTTCCAACCACAGTTTCTCTGTACCCCAGATTAGAATGTCCAAGAGCTGGACTGATAATTGTCATTAAAACGTCTTACCAGCATCTTGAACTTAATGTTACCCCAAACAACCTCACCACTTTCCCTCATGCTGTGTCTAATCCATTCTGTAGCATTTACCTCCATCCTCTTCTTTCCTTCTCCAAATAACTATTACCTCTCACCTGGGTTACTACATTCTTTCCTTTCTAGTGCCCCACCGCCAAATTTATTCTTGTCTCCTTCAGCTATTCCCCACCCTGCAGTCAGAGTAATGCTTTAAAAACACATATCTGATTATAACAATCCCACCTAAATCACTCAATTAAACTGACACACTTTCTAAGACTAGTAGCTCCAGTTTCTTCTACTGTGCCTTACATGACTGTTTATCAAAACTCTTTTTAAAATATGGTTCTCTGACACTCTGAATTGAGTATATTCTTTCAAACATAGCCTAACCACAGCAGAGAACACTGGAATCTGAACAATCTAAATCTAGTCTTGCCAATAAATAGCACACAAAGTGATAAACCATATTTGCTCCAGCCTTTTACCCGTGCTATGGAATTTCTTTGGGAAACACACATGCCTGTTTGTTTGATGACTGTATTTGATTCATTTTTATTCCAGCATGACTATCTGTTGAGGTAATTCTGGATTTTTACTGTTTCGCAATTTTGTGCTATCAACAAATGAAACTATCTTATATCTATTCACCCAAACAATTTTGAAAGAATGGAGTACAGCAGAATAGCATTCCATGAAGACACCTTTGCTTTCTACTCCACTCATGGGTATTTTCTAACTGGCTTCAGTCCAAGTACTTTCAGATATCTTCAATTTCTCTTTATATCCCCAAGGATATTTTGAGAGACTTTATTAAATAAACTGAACTTACTTGACCTATGAATTTTTATAACTCCATCAGAAAAGTGAATGAAATTAAGGTGAATCAGTGCTGACTTTTTTCTAACTAGTTATTGGCCATCATTTAATAATCCTTTTTTTTTTAGATTCTTTTTGAGGCTTTAGTATCAAAAATGTTTTAATCTGTCATTTGCCAAATGTTTCCCTTTTCAGAGAGTTAAGAATAAATAACTTTCTTCTATAGGGTAAAAGTCTAAAACCCAGGCTCGCCAGTCCCTTACAGAGTCATCATATTGGTAGTCTGTGGCTGATGAAGGTTAGTTTCCTTCGGCTTAGCAGAAGCCTACTTCTCAGGAAAGGCCTATCTGAAAGGTTCTACAGAGGCTCTCACTTCCCACCTTCTCCCACCTAGACTCTGAGTTCCTTGAAGGCGGGGACTAGGTCTGATGCATCATTGTAACCCTCACATAGCAATACACAATAGTATTCAAAATCATCTGTTAAATTGTTGGCTCTTGTTAATTTCTAGTTTTCCAGAATCTCTATGGCATGCTTGATAATTTTAGAACTCCATATGCAAAGTGAAATACAATTTGAGTCTAAAAATTAGAATTCTTTGTACAGCAAGACTGACTTAAATCTTTAAATCTTTCTTGGACTTCAACTACTCCCTGTGCCTGATTCCAGAGCTCTGATTAACCCCTAGCCTGAACATCTTCAACTACCCTTTCTCCTCCCCAGATTGTCCTCTTGATGTTTAAGTATCGGCCAGTATGTCTTACTGGAAAAGTATGCTCTTCTCCTACTCTCCAAATAAGCTTATTCAAAATTCATTTATTTTCATGAATTCTTTGCATTATTCCTAACTGAGTGGCAAAGAACTAATGTTTTTGAACTGTGGTGTTAGAGAAGACTCTTGAGAGTCCCTTGGACAGCAAGGAGATCAAACCAGTCAATCCTAAAGGAAATCAGTCCTGAATATTCATTGGAAGGATTGATGCTGAAGCTCCAATAATTTGGCCACCTGATGTGAAAAGCCAACTCACTGGAAAAGACCCTGATGCTGGGAAAGATTGAGGGCAAGAGCAGAAGGGGGCAACAGTGGATGAGATGGTTGGATGGTATCACCAACTCAGTGGACATGGGTATGAGAAAACTCAGGGAGATCGTGAAGGACAGAGAAGCCTGAGTGATGCAGTTCATGGGGCTGCAGAGTTGGACATGACTTAATGACTGAACAACAGCAAATTCCTAACTAGCATTAACTACTGTGTTCAGAAAGGCCATTTAAACATTTGTGCATATGGTAGAAGATAACTAATATTCAAACTCTGGAAAAATTCATTGTTCTAAATGGATTTTTTAATGTCTATCACTTTAAAAATTATGACATTGTAATGGACAGTTTGCTATAGGGTAGTAAGGAATGATGGTGGAATCCACCAGGCTACAACTGAATATTTGATGGTTAACCCATTTCATGCAGTGTAGAGAGTGGTTTGGATTATAGCGAAAAGTGAAAGTGAAAGTCTCTCAGTCATGTCTGACTCTTTGCAACCCCATGGACTATACAGTCAGTGGAATTCTCTAGGCCAGAATATCGGAGTGGGTAGCCTTTCCCTTCTCCAGGGGATTTTCCCAAGCCAGAGGTCGAACCCAGGTCTCCCACTTTGCAGGTGGATTCTTTACCAGCTGAGCCACAAGGGAAGCCCAAAATGAAAGTTGCTCAGTTGTGTCTGATTCTTTGTGACCCCATGGACTATACAATCCATGGAATTCTCCAGGCCAGAATACTGGAGTGGGTAGCCCTTCCCTTCTCCAGGGGATCTTCCCAACCCAGGGATCAAACCCAGGTCTCCTGCATTGCAGGCAGACTCTTTACTAGCTGAGTCACAAGGGAAGCCCAAGAATACTGGAGTGGGTAGCCTACCGCTTCTCCAGCGGATTTTCCATGGAATTCTCCAGGCCAGAATACTGGAGTGGGTAGCCTACTCCTTCTCCAGAGGATCTTCCCAACCCAGGAATCAAACTGGGGTCTCCTGCATTGCAGGCAGATTCTTTACCAGCTGAGCTACCCAGAAAGCCCTTCGAAATGTAAAAGATGACTCAAAAATGACCTTGTCAGACAATGGTGGCTTCAAACGGTGTATCTAAAAGGGACCTGGAGTAGCAATGTACTTGCGGAGCGGTATGTGAATCTGCTTTTGCAGCTTTACAAAACAGAGCTTTAAATCAAGGAAATACCACACCTCTGTATTGAAGGCTAAAGCTTCTTTTCCTCCAGTCCTTCAAGCCACTTACTGGTGCTGGCTGGGCTAACCATCCTAACAAGCTCTTTCACCGAACAAGAAGCATTTCCTACAGAGCAGGAGATACTCCTAGGCTGGAAGAGAAATCTGAAAAAGAAAGGGTAGAGCAGCAAGAATTGGGAAACAGTGATAAGCTTTTTCAGAAGCCTGTCTATTCATCTTCCCTGCTGGAACCTGCAGATGTACAACTTCTGATCCCGATGCCCTGTGATTTCGTTACACACATTCTTATTGGTAGAGCAAGAGAACTTCTCACTTCTGTTCGTTATTCCATCATGATTTGTGTGGGCCTGGCCATTTTCAAGACTGAAAATTCGGGGACTTCCCTGGTGGCCCAGGGGCTAAGACTCTGCGCTCCCGATGCTGGGGGCCTGGGTTTGATCTCTGGTCAGGGAATTAGATCTTGCATTTGCAACATCTGCATGTTTCAACCAAACAAGTAAATAAATACACATTAAAAGTAAATAAAGAAATATCATGCATTTGAAAAAAAGATTGAAAATTTTGATTTTAGGGGCAAAAAAATGATATATGAGATATGATTTTTGTGTTTACATAATATACTATTCAGGTGCTTCTGCAATGGCACCCCACTCCAGTACTCTCGCCTGGAAAATCCCATGGACGGAGGGGCCTGGTGGGCTGCAGTCCATGGGGTCACTAAGAGTCAGACATGACTGAGCGACTTCACTTTCACTTTTCACTTTCATGCATCGGAGAAGGAAATGGCAACCCACTCCAGTGTTCTTGCTTGGAGAATCCTAGGGACGGGGGAGCCTGGTGGGCTGCCATCTCTGGGGTCGCATAGAGTTGGACGCGACTGAAGCGATGTAGTAGCAGCAGCAGCCAGCAGCAGCAGATGGGGCTAATGGTAAAGAACCTGACTGCCAACACAGGAGACTTAAGAGCCATGGGTTTGATCCCTGAGTCGGGAAGAGGAAATAGCAACTCACTCCAGTATTCTTGCCTGGAGAATCCCATGGACAGAGAAGTCTGGGGGGCTATGGTCCATAGGGTCACAAAGAGTCAGACACCACTGAAGTGACTCAGCCACAACTGAACTGACTCAGCACATGTGTATAATACACTAGTATGTTTTTCGTACCTTTTTTCTACTTTCAGTTAATCTCGTATGTTTTCAGTCACTTCAAAAATGATTATAAATAGTTAATACAGTCTTCAATGATTTGAATAATTTATTTATGCTATATATAAGATCTCCTAGGATCCTTTGAATACTTGCTTTTTCTTGTCGAATCTTATAGCTTATATCCCATTCTTATGCACCGAAACTCTTCTTTTGTTTTCACTCACTTTTCTATTTTAGAGTGAAATAGCTCAACAAGAATTTCCCTTATTTTAGGATAAGTCAGGGGAAGGAAATCTCCCTTAGGCTGAAGAGGAGTTTGTAATATATATGTTTGTGACTTTTAAAGCAAACCAACCAAGAACAACAACAGCAGCCAGCAAATCCAGAATTCAGCTTTCACTCCAATTCTCCTCGCTTGGTAACACTTTCTAAGCAGATATTCTATTTGAGCTGTTCCTCTGCTCATCTGCTCTCTCTGAATTGAAGACTGAGAATACTAATTGCCAGGTGTTTCCCAGACTAATATCTGAGGCTTTCAGATTAAAGCTCACTCTTAACCATGGATTATCTAGCCCTCCTCTGATTGTTTAAATGATTTCTTATCTAATTCCTCCCATGGCACATCTTGGCCCATGAGGCCAAGCATGGTGGGCACGAGGCCCACCATGCACCCGATGAACTCTAACTCAGCCTGGAAAAGTGAGGCCTGACCAAGCCTAGTGGTTTAGCATGAGACCCTAAAAACAGCCGTCTCGATCTTTTCTTTCTTTCTAAGACAGCATCATTATTTTTATTTTTAACCAACTAATATGTATTGACTTTTCACTATATCTACGGCACCAGGAATATCAAGAAAAATACAGCATGCCACATATATTAATAATTGCAATTCAGCAGAACATATTTACAATAGAGTAATGGGAAAATTATATTTGACCTGCCCCCCTGCAAACAGAGCAGTTGCATTTTCCCAGAGTTGTCACAGGCAGATTTATTCATGATAAATCTTGAGCCAGAATAAATACTGTATTTATAAATACTCAATAAATACGTATCTGAATACTCATGATAAATCCTGAGTATTCTTTAGGAGTTTTGCAGTTTTACAAGGCAGATCAAAAGACAGAGGTACCAATGATACTAAGGTACAAAATCTAAGTTGTTTCAGAATATACATACTGCTTAGCAGCAAAATATCCCCAACTAGATAACCCTCTATTGGAATTAATGACCCTAAAATGCTCACTTTCCTTTCTGGTTTTCTATTTATAAAATACCTGGCTTTTAGAAAAGTAATCAAACTCATTGCCCCTAGTAGAAAGATTTCTAGGTCCGGCACATTATCAAAGTAGCTCTGTAAAGGGGAAAACAGACCAGGCATACTAATTTTGTTTAAAGTTTAAAAGCAAGCTTTGGAACAATCTGAAACATAAGAATGTGCTAGCAATTGTGATTCACCTTTCTGATAAGAATAGCCTGTTTGTTTTATTATTTATGCTTTCTAACAAGTCTGGAATCAATTTGATGGATTTTTTATTTTCATGCCTTCAGAGATCTGCTTGTTGTTATTTAGTCACCAAGTCATGTCCAACTCTTTTGCGACCTCCCTGGTGGCTCAGATGGTAAATAATTCACCTGCAATGGAGGAGACCTGGGTTCCATCCCTGGGCTGGGAAGATCCCCTGGAGGAGGGCATAGCAACCCACTCCAGTATTCTTGCCTGGAGAACACCCATGGACAGACATGCCTGGCGGGTTACAGACCATGGGATCGCAGAGTCAGACATGACTGAGCAACTAAGGGCTGCAGCCCATCATGCTTCTCTGTCCACGGGATTTCCCAGGCAAGAAACCTGGAGTGGGTTGTCACTTCCTTTTCCAAGGGAATCTTCCTGACCCAGGGATAGAACCTGTGTCTCTTGCATTGCAGGCAGTTTCTTTACTGCTGAGCCACTGGGGAAGCTTTCAAAGATCTGTTAGCTGACTTCAAAATTTTAGGAAGATTGAGTGTCAGAGTTAGTGATGGCTCTTCAGTTGGATGCCAAGATTCAGAAGATTGCTTCCCTATGGGTCATTTCTGCAAAATTAGGCAAGTCAAAGTCAAACACATTTATAAAAAAAATAAACATGCTAAAATCAGCACATATGGCAAATTGAGAAAGAATTTATCTATATCTTAAATCAGAGCTATGTTCAATTATCATCTCTGTTTAATATCATTGAACTAGGAATCATCATATCAACACCAGGACAAAGGTTCGTTCTCTGAACAATGGAAAATATATTACCCCAAGTGTTCCCAACCTTTTTTTTTCACTTGACTGCAAGAAGAGTCATAGCTAAATTTGGTCCTCAATGGCATCCTTTTCGTCTAGCATATTCATTTTTCATCTTTTATATTAACTTCTTTGTCTCTTCTCTTCCTATTAAAATTCAGTCTCATTTAACAATTTCCAAGTCTTACCATACACATAATTGGAAAAAAATAATATTATAAGGATTAAAAATCTAATGATCTTGTCAAGAATTTATGGCAGTTCATTTAAACTGGCTTTAGGGAAAACTTTTTTTAAAAAATACATAACATACACCTCAAGATGATAAGTAAATTGAACATAACCTTGACAGTAATACACCAAGCAGAACTCAGATATACATTTGAATAATCTTATTCTTATGAAAGAAGTTTATCCTGTCAAATTGGTTGTGATAGATCTCAATGCAATGTTTGAGTTCAGGCATCAAGACCTGGGCCCAACACAAATCTGAGGAAAATTTCACTCACAGTACAGATGCTGAAGGAAGAACTCTCAAAGCACAGGGGTATAGTTATTACATACACTACTTTACTCCAGTTTATAGTCTGATAATATATTCTCCACATTTTGAAGGTTTCACAGTTCTCTCTATGGCAACTGGCAAGCCCCAAACATGATCAATTTCCTTGTTGAAGGTTTAGGGCAGCTGATAAGACCCCTGTCTCCTCCCTCCTAACTTGAAATTAACACAAGGAATAGATGTAAAAGTCAGTCTGCCAAAAAATGAAAGTATCCATCAACAAGATGCGCTAGAAGCATAGCTGCTTCTTTTGTCTACTTAATAAGAAACATTGACTTCTTATACCCAAAACTGATTTCCTGCCAGCTTCCCTCATGTGTATTCCTGGTTGTAAAATAAGCTAAGCAATCTATCTGAACTATTATCCCAATTTCGTATAGAAACAGCTTTACTCATGGGTTAATCTCTGCCTCTTTGCCCTCTGCTCCACTCCTTCCCTTTCCTCTCCTGTGCTCTACATTGCAGGGACACTGAGTACTAAAGGCAGCATTTCCCCAAGACTCATTTGAGCTGGCATCCAGCTGGGAAGAAAGGGAGGGGGAGAAATACTCTGGCTTCTCCCCATTTCATGCCTCCCACTGCCCTGCCAATGCCTCCCACCAGCTGAGACCTATCTATAGTTTATAGTAGCTTCCTGCTGCGAGTCATCTCTGAGTTGCATCGCCATCCCCTGGTTGGCATCTCAGATTCTTCCACCATCCATGAAACTAAAGTATCTGCATTGATTTCCTCTATTTTAAAAAGAGTGGTTTATTTTCCTTGTTTGAGCCTGATTGATACACTCTGTTAAATACACAACAATTTAATACAAAGCTCCGAGATGTTATAGAAGTATAAAGCTTTTGTGTTTCTTTCAAAGTTACAGGCAAGACACTGCACATTTTGTCACACAAGATCCTTTAAACAAGTACTTTGTTGCTGTTTAGTCACTGAGTCATGGCTGACTCTTTGAGACCCCATGGACTGCAGTCTGACAGCCTTCTTGGTCCATGGGATTCTCCAGGCAAGAATACTAGAGTGGGTTGCCATTTTCTTCTCCAGGGGATCTTCCCGACCCAAGGATTGAACCCATGTCTCCTGCATTGGCAGGCAGATTCCTTACCAGTGTGAGCTACCAGGAAAGCGCTTTAAACAAGTATAGATACAATTAACCTGCAATTCAATGCCTAAAAGTTTGTGATCTGAATAATGAAAACCATATAACCAAAAATGTCAAAATGTTTCCCAAGTTTTTATTTGTCTGCCTGAAGAATCATAGCTAAACTTTGTCCTTAACGGCAATAATTAACTTATTCCAGTTGTCTATCATATCCATCTATCTTCTTTTAAACTAAGTTCACCTTAATTTTTTTTTTTTTCTCTTTGACATTTTTTTGACCTGGTTTGTACGTGTTTTGAAATTGTAACTTGCTTCAAACCCATTTGGAAAATAGATTATATATTTACACACACATATGTTTTCTTACTAAAAAAGCCACGCTACATTTGAATTTTATGAAGAATAATGAGTCATTATTTTGTACAAATGACACACATTCATTAAGACAGACTGAGTTATGTTATGGTAGCAATTTAATAAATAGCACCACAATCTCTGAGGCTTAAAAATCACAATTTTAAAATCACAAGATTACTTTCTTGCTCATACTATTTCTCCAATATTGTGAAATGGTGGCTCTGCTCCATGTACTTGACCCTTCAAGACTGGTGGGGGTGCTGCCATCTTCTAAGGTCACCACCCCGATATAAAGCTAGGGTTTGCCACAGAGGAAGAGATTAAGGACAACTTCATACTAATTCTTACAGGCTTCAGACTAAAACTAACATGCCACTGCCATTCAGATTTCATTGGCTAGAGCACTTCAACTCTATTAACTTCAAAGAAGCATGTGCCAGAAAGAATAACCCAGAAGTTTTGGTAAACACTGGTAATCCCCACCACACTCATTATTTTTAAAATCTAAACAACACAAAAAAAGAACAAAGATGAAAATCTCCCTCAAAAAACGTTAATGTTTAATGAAAATTATTTATTTTTAATATATGTATACAGATGTAAGAACATATAAAAGTACTTTACCAAAACAAAAGCATACTACACATGTTGTTAGTGTCGTTCAGTTGCCAAGTCGTGTCTCTTTGCGACCCCATGGACTGCAGCACACCAGGTTTCCCTGTCTTTCACTATTTCCCAGAGTTTGATCAGATTCACGTTCACTGAGTCCATGATGCCATCCCACCATCTCATCCTCTGTCGCCCTCCGCTCCTTCTGTCCTCAATCTTTCCCAGTGTCAGGATCTTTTCCAATGACCTGGCTGTTTATGTTGGAAGCCAAAGAATTGGAGCCTTAGCATCAGCGTCAGTCCTTCCAGTGAATATTCATGGTTGATTTCCTTGAGAATTAACTGATTTGGTTTCTTTGCTGTCCAAAGAATCTCAAGAGTCTTCTCCAACACCACAATTCAAAAGCATCAGTTCTTTGGCACTCAGTCTTCTTTTTATAGTCCAATAGAGTTTTGCCAAGAAAATGCACTGGTCATAGCAAACACCCCTTTCCAACAACACAAGAGAAGACTNTTGATGCTTTTGAACTGTTGTGTTGGAGAAGACTCTTGAGAGTTCCTTGGACTGCAAGGAGATCCAACCAGTCCATCATAAAGATCAGTCCTGAGTGTTCATTGGAAGGACTGATGTTGAAGCTGAAACTCCAATACTTTGGCCACCTGATGGGAAGAGATGACTCATTGGAGAAGACCCTGATGCTGGGAAAGATTGAGGGCAGGATGAGAAGGGGACGACCGAGGGTGAAATGGTTGGATGGCATCACTGATTCAACGGACATGGGTTGGGGTAGGCTCTGGCAATTGGTGATGGACAAGGAGGCCTGGTGTGCTGCGGTTCATGGGGTTGCAAAGAATCGGACATGACTGAGCGACTGAACTGAACTAGCTGCCTATTGAGCATTAATGCTAAACAAATGCTCTTCTTAGTATAATAAGAGCAGGGTGAAATGGATTTAGCCAGTCAAGTATTTTGCACTTCCCAGGTTTACAAGTCTTGGAGTACACTTGCTAATTATATACAACAAATAAATCTTTCCAAAAAAAATCTGTCAGGTTGTTTGATTCAGTGTCTAATGGTCTAGTGGAATATGATGCCAGAATGCCAATTCTCTTCTTTCTCACACACGCTACACAAGGAGATTGAGGCTTAGAGAGCTGTTGACAAACACAATCACACAGTAAAATTGCTCTTTCCTTCCTGTGCTGTCCTCATGCTATTAGACAACGTGTCCAGTGACAGCTGTTTCAGTACCAGCAACTGCACAAACCTACTAACTCCATTCACAGCCTGTCTCCNCTTAGAGAGCTGTTGACAAACACAATCACACAGTAAAATTGCTCTTTCCTTCCTGTGCTGTCCTCATGCTATTAGACAACGTGTCCAGTGACAGCTGTTTCAGTACCAGTAACTGCACAAACCTACTAACTCCATTCACAGCCTGTCTCCCAACTGCCTTTGCACTTCCACAAGGTCACACAACTCAGTAAAAAGGTTTGGTGGAGTGCAAAGTCTGAGAGCTTACAAAATACATCGGTACAATTCAGATACATTGAGTATATTTTTTTTTTAATTTCAACCGAAGAATTAGGCAGAAAGATCTTTAAGAGCTCCTGGGAAAATAATTGCTGTTGGTAGGCTGGTTATTTAGAAAGCAACCTCTTCCAACAGGGTTGAAGCACCACAAATTAAATTTTAAAAGGTCAAAGTCATCTGTGATATCCTCTGTACTCCCCAAGAGGCACTGTGTACCATAAAATCACCCCAATTCTGGGCCTGGGATTACAGGTCCTTTCTCCTGAAATCATCAAGTCTTCTTTCCCATGTGAATTAAAAAAATAAAAATTAATGACTGACCAACTACATAGTTGCCAGGTGCCTTGAGACTTCAGCAGAACACGACTGCAGATGGTGATTTCAGCCATGAAATTAAAAGACGCTTACTCCTTGGAAGGAAAGTTATGACCTACCTAGATAGCATATTCAAAAGCAGTGACATTACTTTGTCCACAAAGGTCCGTTCTAGCCAAGCCTATCGTTTTTCCAGTAGTCATGTATGGATGTGAGAGTTGGACTATAAAGAAAGCTATAGTCTTGTTTTAAACAGTTGCTAGCTGAGAACTGTAGTGTCTTTCCAGATGTTATACTATATGTGTGCATGCAGTCTCTCAGTCTTCTCCAACTCTTTATAGCCCCATGGACTGTAGCTCACCAGGCTCCTCTGTTCATGGGATTTTCTAGGCACGAATACTGGAGTAGGTTGTCATTTCCTTCTCCAAGGGATCTTCCTGACCCAGGGATCAAACCCATGTTCTTTGTGTCTCCTGCACTGGCACGCAGATTCTTTACTGCCAGTGCCAACTGGGAAGCCCATTATACTATATATATTTAGCATATGGTGTGCGTACTAAGTCACTTCAATTGCATCCAGCTCTTTGCAATCCCATGGACTATAGCTGCCAGACTCCTCTGTCAATGGGATTCTCCAGTATTCTCCAAGAATACTGGAATGGGTTGCCATGCCCTCCTCCAGGATGTCTTTCCAACCCAGGGATTGAACCGGCGTCTCTTATGTCTCCTGCATTGGCAGGTGGGTTCTTTACCACTAGCATCACGTGGGAATTTAGCATATTATTGCTTCAGAATTTATGCTAAATTCCCACGTGAAACACCAGGTAATGATCATATAAGAAATTATACCCGAGGTTATTTGTACACTGTGTTAGTTCTCCAGTATAAAAACTAGGTGACTTCAACAATAGAAATTTGCTGTCTTACAGTTCTGAAGGCTAGACATTCCAAATGGAGGTGTTGGCAGGGCTGGTAATTCCTTCTGAGGACTCTGAGGAAGGGCTCTGCCCCAGGCCTTTCTCCTTGGCTTGTAGATGACTGTTCTCATGTTCACATGGCACACTCCCTCTTTCTGTCTGTCTCCAAATTTCCCTCTTTATAAGGGTACCAGTGATATTGGATTAGGGCCCACACGAATGACCCCATTTTGAGTTGATCACCTCTGTAAAGACACTATCTCTCAATAAGGCTACATATTCTGAGGTACTAGGGGTTACGACTCCAACATGGGAATTAGATAAGGTGAGACAATTTAACTCACAAAAGACAGTACTGTGGAGTTTTGGTAGAAAGGATCCCCAGACACTACTCTCTTCTCCAACATTGCTTGTAAAATAATGCCGTGTTAGTTTAATTATGGGCTTCCCAGGTGGCGCTAGTGGTAAAGAACTTGCCTCCCAACACTGGAGATGCAGCAGACTCAGGATTTGATCCCTCCATCAGGAAGATCTCCTGGAGGAGGGCATGGCAACCCACTCCAGTACTCTTGCCTGGAGAATCCCATGGAAAGAGGAGTATAGAGGGCTACAGTCCATGGGTCACAAAGAGTCAGACACAACTGAAGTGACTTAGCATGCGTGCAGTCTAATTATTCACTTTGAGCAAGACTACGACTTCCTAAAATGAATATTTAAATGGCACTTTCACCAATGGAGACTGCTCCTAGAAGGAGCATCTGATTTTGTTAATCCAGGACAGCTTCTGTCAAGATGCAGTTAAAAACATCCTGGATTTTACCTGGATCTTGACAGAAGAGCAAGTAGAAATAAACAGAAACAGAAATGCAGATGGAAAATAAAGGTATAAAAGAATTTGGTAATCAAAAATGCAAGTTAGAACAAAATTCTTTTGACTACCAAATTGGCAGAACTTTCAAATCTTGTGGTGTTGGCAAGGGTACAGAATAGGGATCTGTTCACGTACTTCTCTGGGAGTGGGTTTTAGTCAGCTTCTTAACAGTAAAACCTGAACTGCCACAAATTTAGACTGAGCACACTTAAAATGCTAAAATGCATATTCCTGGGCTCCACTGCTGAGAACATGAATCCGTCCATCAGCTATGGGATCCTGTATCTTTGGACTAGCATGGGGTATCCTGATACAAGCGATCCTCGGGGCACACTTGGGGACAGTGTGCTCTGGACTATGGGTGGGGCTGGGCAAATCATCTCAGCAATGGGACTGTGTGGGGCCCGCCAATCGAATGCAGAATGTCTTATCCAATTAGGTTTAATTAATTGAGAGCAACACTTCAGTGCTAAGACAAAAAGTACGAAGTCATACTTGCTACTGATGGGCTTTGACATTGGGTCACAAACAGTTCAGCTTTTACAATATTTATTCTCTTTGGCATAGCAAATCAACTTTTGGAAAAAAAAAATCTACCCCAAGGACATAATCAGGTTTTATTCAAAACTTTGGTAGGATTACAGAAATTATTTAAGAGTGGGTTCTAAAAATAAGAAGAGGATGAAGCTACTCTTAATAACATTTCCTTAAAATTCTGGCTCTTGGTAGGAGAACTTAAAAAGGAAGAGCCCGTTTGCTTTGGTCCCCATATTCAGGCTTTGTTTTGCAAATGTTTTTTTGTTACCATGGCAACTTCTGGATTTCTCTGTGTAAATGGGAAATTGGGAACCTCGTCTTCTGGAAAAAAAAAATGATTAGTGTGTTCTTTTTATCCTGGTAAGCTCATTGCGTGCTGACAAATTACATTCTGACAGTTCAGTTGTAATCTAAAACATGCCTCTCTGGAGACTCTGAATAATAAAGTATTTCCAGGGATTGACAGTTATTCTTCATTTATATTTTTATGTATTTGCTTTCAATGAATTCAAGAGATAAACTGAAGTGTTCCATACTTGTAGGCTTTTTAAATAATTCAGAAATGTATCCTCACTTGAAAAATCTGACATGTGTCCATTTGATTACCGTGCTCATGAATTTGGGGTAAGGAAATAACAGAAGCTTCTGAAATGGTCAGACTTGGAGCTGAAGCCCAGTTCTGCCATCTACTAGCAGTGCGACCTTGGGCAAGCAGTCTAACTCTTTGAGCCTTAGTTTCCAGATATAAAATGAGAGTCAGAAATAATACATACAAGTAGCCACAACAGTGACAAGTCTATTGAGTAGGTTCTTGATAGAACATGGTAGTTATTACCAAAGAAAAAAATAAAAGCAAGCGCAGAAACATCCAAAACCTATTAGACTTGGTTTAAAAGCAATCAGGCTTCACACAGGAAAAAAAAGTGAATAAGATTTTAAAGTAATGCACAACCAGCATTATTAGAATTGAACTTCTCCAGATTTCAGCTATTTACACTATTGTGAAACACTCAATAGTAAATAATAGAAAAAGACTGTCAGAATTTTGTAAGATGGTAGAACAGAAAAGCTTACACAAAAGAAGCTCAAGGTCCTCAAAACTTTACACAACAATAATCTGAAAAGATGCAGTTGGCTCATGTTAGAGGCATAACTTTGAAAGCACAAATGGCCAAGCTTATTTGCTAACAGGGGCTGTGGTGAACCAGGGCCTGGAGCCCTCCCTGACCCATTCAAGGTGAAGGTATGGAATTGTGAGAACAAGGCCTAGACTCCTCCGGGATGAGTCACTTTAGGAAGATGGTCAGCAAAGAGGCAGGGGTAGGTTTCGCCTCATGTTTTCCAGTAGCACTTATGATCTACCATTTTTCTTTTTCATACTCCGTTGGCGGGCAGGACCCATTTACAGTCTGTACCTCTCAGTTTGCTGTTGATTACACTACATATGGAGGAGGAGGATTTTTAGTGAAACATGTTAAGTCTTTCATTATCACACTCCCTACTTCTTAATCTGCCTTTATTCCTGTCTTTTCAATTACTGTGACAAACGAGCACGATGGATGACTGCATGGGCAAAATGTTGAAATAATACACAAATGCAACACACTGTAAACAGAAAATATTCTGAAATTAAAAACTAGGCACAGCTCTCTCTCTAAGTGAAAATGAAAATTTAAGGGTCCTTAAATCCATATTATATGTGGCACCTAAAATCAACATTTTTAAGCTAGTCTGTTGAAAAGTACTGATGCAGAACCAGTAAAACAACAAGAAACTCAGGGCCCAGCACAATGACAGATGTCAACAGCATGCTTCACTACCTGATTTCCCATTTATCTATCTTGTATTTAAGCTGGTACATTCCAAGGGGTGAAAATGGAGCAGAAAGAAAGTCACTTGAGGGAGACTTTCTCAGACTACTTCTCCTCCCAGCTTATCGTCTCTGCTATTGTATGTCATCAGAGACAAGGGAGAGCACAGAACTCAGGGAGCATGGTTTAAAAATGAAAGTGCCTGTGATCACAGGAAGCTGCTCACGGTTTCCACACCACCACCCGAATCACCAGTAGCGCTACTTAATTCCTTTCAGTGCAGTGGCGCTGAATGAGACTTTTGTGACCCTCCATCTCCAATCAGTAACTGGTTGAGGCCCATGACCTAGCTGGGTTAATCCTGTCTCCTGCTTATGGTTCCAAGGTAAAATATAGGTGACCAGTTAGGTGCGAATGTCAGATTAGCAATAAATAGCTTTTAGCACAAGTATATCCCCAATATTGCACCAAGGTATACTTCTACCACACACCATGGCAGTGTTCCTGGATCTGCCAGCGAGAGCTGCAAATGCATAGAGCACTTCCTACGTTCCATGTGTTATTCTAAATTCTTCATTAATTCTCTAAACCCATGAAAATCCACGGATAGGTAAACAAATGCTAGTATATGGATGACTGGAGGTTAGGAAGAATAAGCTATGTAATTGGACTTCGGATGAGTTGTCATGGGCTGGCTGCAAATCAATTTGTATAAAATTTAAAAATACAAAATTAAAAGAGACTAGATTTTAGTCCCTGCTCATTAACTAGCTAGAAGACCTTGAGAAAGTCTCCTCAATTCTTTGGTTCTAGGATTCCTTTTCCTAAAACATGGGATTTAGATGAGATTATTTTTAAAGTCGTTGCTGTCCCCCAGATTCCATTATATCTTACAGCCGTGGAAACACAGCTTGCAGAGAAAAGCTGATTACCTCTGCAATCATTCTGTTGGTGTCGCCCAAGAAAAGCAGATTCAGAGCTTCTTCCTCTGTGGTCGCCTGATGAAGAGATAAGTTTTTCAGGTGGATATTCTGATCAGGGTCCTCCAGGACTGTCACTTTCCTGGGGAAAAAGGCAACAACAGCACAAGGCATTTTGAGAAGGAAAAGAACTTCAAGTCTTTCTTACAGGTTTCTTTTTTAAAGGCTTTATGTACGATGTGTTGAATTTGTAAAATCAAGAAGTACACAAGACACCAGACAGTACTGGATTAGCATTCGATACTGACATTCCCTTGACAGAATTACCAAATAGCTTTGGGACTGAAAAGTACATTACAAGCTCCTTATTTAAAGGCAGCTTTATTGGGAATCATCAGATCCCCAAAGCATCTGAAAATGCATATTCTTATTGAATTTAAAATGTCAGGAAACTTGGCTATGCCTTTTTTTGCCATGTCATAATTCAGTTTCTTACATTAGGTGGTACTGATTTTTCTCCTTCTAATTTTCCCCTTTTGTTCAATTTCATATTACTTCAATCTATGTGACATTTCAAACTGGTTAGCTCACCAATTTAAACACGATGAAAATTGAGGCATTTGTCATCCTTCTGGGAGTTATTCCCTGGTTTTCTTATTGAGGTGAGTTAAAAATTCTCAAGAAGTCTTATAATAAAATCCTAGTTTATAATTGTTATTTTTATGTCCATCAGATATGTTTTTTCACCTTTCTTCCTTTACAACATTGCTTTTCCTTCCACTGAATCCTCAGGCTTGGAATTACACTCATTTCTTAAAACTCCTCGAGAGACATTTTGGTGCCAACACTGTCTCCTCCTCCCATGTGAATCTTAACACTGTCTCAAGAGCTGGCTTGTCAAAACGCTCCTCAGAGTCCTGTTAGGACTTCTGGCAACTTCTGGAACACAATTTGGCTAAACTCCTAATAGTCTTCTTTCAAAGGACTACAAATTCAAGCAATAGAATTACTAAAGAGAGTTCCATTCTACCTCTTGAGTTTTGCCTTTGTGATCATTGTAAAAATTGTTGAGGAAAGGACATCTGTAATTCACAAGCGTCTCTCCAGGTATCTGCACTTGCTTACCACAGCAGAACTGACGACAGGAGGCCAGCGTTGGCACCATCCAGCACTCTGCCTCCCTTCAAAGTGCGACCAGCAAGTGGACATGCGTCACTTGCCTACTGCCAAAAACACACTTAGAAAACTTTAAAAGTGAAGATTTTGCAAAGCCCATGATTTTTCAGCCTTCCCTTTTGTAAGGGGACTATCTGGATTTTCATGTGTAATTTGTGGGCACTTAAAATAGTAATTGCAGGAAGAAAGTGTAGTTTTTCCAGCCCATCTGTGACCAATGTGTCACTAATAATTCAGCTCGTTGCCAAGTTTTGGACTTCTTTTTGTCTCCTTCAATAATACCAATGAGATGGAAAAAAGATCTCTTCCCTTAATGGAAACAAGTGTATCTTATTTATTTTTCAACAAGGCTCATAAGTCAGCTTATTAAAAATATTTAAGAGTTAAAGAAAAAAGCTTGGAAAATATGAAGGCATTTTAAAACTGAAATAGATGAATTGTGCTCTATTTTTAGGAACCCGCTTTATTCCTTAAGCTTTATTTCCACTGTGATTCTTCTGAAATGCTTGAGAAGGTTTGGTAAATGCAATCCCTAGGGATACAAAAGTCAGACTTCTTCTTAAATCTACAGATTCTACATCTTAAAGGTGAAAGAAGTTAAGTAATATGCGAGGGAAGATAAAAGCATGAAATGAGTGATGAGACAGTACATCAGAAGTGAGAAAAGAAGAGAGTTCTGTCTTTTTCAACATGAAGAAGAAAACAAATTCTTCAACTCTGAGGCAAAGTCACCTGCGATATATGCTGTAAGACCAAGTCAGATACAAAACCATCCTGTGCAAGATCAGAAAAGGGGGAGATGAGGGAGCAGAAAATGATTCAAAGAGGAGGATGCTCATACTCCCTGGGCACTGAAAGTCTCCTTCAATCCAGTTATTCTCACCAAGGCTGCATACAGGACCAGTCTTCAGAACATAAACGAAACAACACATCAGCACTAGGTGTCCTCTTTAAAGATTTTGATTTGAATATTCTGCGGTGCAGACTGGGTACCAGAGTCTGTAAAGGCTCCAGGTGATGTTACTGTGCAGCCAAGATTGAGAGTTATTGACTTCATCTTTAATGACCATACAAGGTGGACATATGGGAAGGTTTCTGGTTTATTTATAATTACTTTCCACCCAGCTCCACCTAAGCCCAAAGAGGAGAGTCACTCATCTTACTGGTTTAAGTCACTTTGGGTCATATATCTACTAACAGGCGAGGTCCCTGTGAATTTTACAAAGCTTGTCCTTCCACAGGAAGTTTCCTTTTTCTACCTCCCTGACCATGCCACTGATGGGTAAACTAAGCCACCCATTAACCACAGCAATAACGAAGGTTCAACTGGGGATTATGGATCTTCCTGGACATCCACAGGGTTTATATCATGGCTGAATCAAAAAATCTAAATGTGATGTCATACATAATCCCCTCACCATTACCTCACTGAAATTAAAAAAAAAAAAAATGCAGCAAACCAGCATGTACAGAATTCTTAAAGTGTTTAACCTTTTAGATAACCTGAACAGCTCACTGGTTTAAGTTACATTTACAAAGAATAGTTAGAAGCATAATACAGGGAGAATAGACTGTCATCAGCAGCTTTTGGCTGAATCACTCAGAGCCTCTGATCAGCAATGTACCGCAGAAGTATTATGCTTCTATATTTACTTCCGGGTGCTCCTCTGGCCGTGTCACTTTGATCACAATTTGCACATGCTTCAATTTTTATGCATAGAAATCTCAGTAATCTTTTGTAACTCATCACCATGTATTTCTCTGACTCTTTTCTGATTCTTCACTTGAGCTTAGCCAAAAGGATGAGAAGCGATTCTTTTCTGGTTCTGTTTCCCTCACTATTTGCTTATTTCTGCCCACTGAGGTTTTGAAAAGTAAATAAAAAGACAGGTTGGTGTCCAGCTTAGTTTGGCTTCTCTCAGGGCTCTCTCCCTGCTTCAGGCTCATCTGTGAGCACCCTTTAATAAGAAGGCTCTGCCTCTGGCATCTTTCTGGAATCTTTTGTGGTGCAACTTTCTCCAATTAGGGTCTCCCTTGCCAGTTCTTCTCCTCAGATTCTTTCCTGGTTTCTGCCCAATCCCTTGGGCATGATGCTTTGGACTTTCCCTTATTGCCCTGCCTGCTCTTATTGAAAATTCCTTTTGCACCCACCCTCACAACCCACATGTCAGCCCCACCTACTCTTACACTTTGCTCTGAGAAGCATGGCCTGAGTTGGGGGTTCTTCTTCTTACCTAAATTGGTTAATCTGGGGGTGAGGATGTTTTAAACTCTGCTGTTGGTGGAGAACTTTTCAAAGTCAGAGGAAATAAGAACCATTAGCAAAAGTTTCTTATTAAGTTGCTTCCTTCCCTGCCCCCCATCCCCAACTCCCCAGCTCTCTCACAAATCAATAGCTATTTCCTGAATCCTTAGTCCACTACTCCACTCTGGCTATAATTTTCATAGCTTGAAAGAGGGCTTTATTGGAGTTTCTTAAATAAACATCTTAATTCCAAGATGGAAACCCCCCAAACTATTTATTTGATTCTCTTTGAAAGGGCCTGTGAATAGTTTTCTCTACAAAATGTTTCTAAAATGTTTAGATTTTGAGCAAGAAGTCACCGATAGCCTTAACTTGGACCCCTAAGTGGAAAAGTTCTGCTAAGTACACTCAGCCTGTTTAATGATGGGGAAGAAGCAAGTTTTGTGTTTTCTCTGTAAACAGAGAATCTTTTCCATTTGGCTAAGTAGTTGGAATTTTTAGGCTTTCTAACTGACTGGAAGACATATAAGGAGCAATGGCCAAGCTCTTGTTCCCAATAATGGAAGCCATCAATGGGAGAACCCTCCCCACTCTCCATCCCACCTCCACAACATTCCAGTACCACCAACTCGCTGAACAGGGACTTTCCAGGAGTTATTCAATGAATCTGGTTTCTCACTTTCATGTGATAGACAAATACTGTTATGGTGATTTCTTTCTTTCTTTTTTTTTTTTACTTGCAGGGGTCCCATGTATTGGTACAGGCCATGCACTATACAATGGCACAATGTTCAAGATGTTGCAATCCACATCATGTGCCTGCAGATTTATTATGACATGTGCTGGTCGGGGGCAGTTGTCTTCTAACAAAACCAGCATATTACAACAATTTTCTAAAAGATGGCAAGGGTGCCTTTTAATAATCACATGAAGGTGCCATACAGACAAGAGGTAGCCCTGTCTAGTCACCTTGACTTTGAACAATATCAATATCAAGAGCAGGTGGGCCTCATAAAAATGGGAGGGTATCCATGAGGCTCTTCTAAATAACTGAAAGTATCTCACAGGTTGTAAACACAGCCTTGTTATTCATTTCAGTAAAGAGAAAATTCTATAGTTTAGTGTTTTTCAACCTCGTTCCCTCTCACCCCACCCAACCTATTTTCAGAAGCTCTCTACAGGCAAGATTTGGGGGAAGGGAGGATATGAATTTTTAGGAGAAGTATGTAAGAGGAGCCCTCCTTCCTGCATTTAAACAATTTCAAAGGTAGACTTTCTTTGGATTGACTAAAAATCTCAAATATCTCTTCTGTTATAAGATATAAATAATTGAAACATATCACATAAGAAAGTTTTATGAATGTGCAATAAATTTTTCTGTTGGTCTTAATCTAGATAGATTGGGCTAAAAGAATACTTTTTCTATTTAACCACTATTAGGATATTTTTAAAACTCTTCCTAATATGTTGAAAAAGATATCTTTCTTTCTCATTTTATCTAATATTATACTTTCTTACTGATAATATATAAAAATATAGCCAATCACATGATACTTTAGGTTGAGTTATTTATTTTAGCCTACAAAGACACCAGGTTCTCAACCAAATATTTAAGGAAGATGTTAAACCAACTATCTACAATTTTGTTCAAAAGAGAGAAGCAGAGGAAATACTTCCTAACTCATACTCTGAGGCCAGCATTACACTTATACCAAAACCAGACAAAGATATAATGAGAAAAGAAAACTCTAGACCATATCTCTCATGAATATAGATGTAAAAATCCTCAATAAAGTATTAGCTAATCAAATCCAACAATGTATAAAAAAATTATACACCATGACTAAGTGGGATTATCTCACATATATAAGGTTGGTTCAACATTCAAATATCAGTCAATACAATCCATCATATCAATGAACTGAAAAAAGAAAATCACACATAATCATATTAATAGATGCTGAACAAACATTTGAAAAATTCAACACCCATTCCTGATAAAAACTCTCAGAAAACTAGGAATAGAGAGGATCCTTCTCAACTTGATAAAGATAATCTACAAAAAACCCTACAGCTAACATCATAGTTAATGGTGAGAAACTCAAAGCTTTCCTAGTAATGTCAGGTACAAGGTGAGGCTGCCCTCTCTCATCATTCCTTTACAACATTATACTGGAAGTCCTTGTTAGTGCAATAATTTAAGAAAAGAAAATAAAAGCTATACAGATTGGGGGGAAAAAAAAAAACTTAAAGATGTCTTTGCTCACAGATGACATGCAGAAAACCTGAAAGAACTGATAAAAAAAAAAAAAAAAACCTCCTGAAACTAATAAGTGATTATAACAACACTGCAGGATACAAAGTTAATACGCAAAAATCAATTTTTTCCCTATATAACAGCAATTAACAAGTGGAATTTGAAATTAAAAACACNAAGAACTGATAAAAAAAAAAAAAAAAAAAAAACTCCTGAAACTAATAAGTGATTATAACAACACTGCAGGATACAAAGTTAATACGCAAAAATCAATTTTTTCCCTATATAACAGCAATTAACAAGTGGAATTTGAAATTAAAAACACAAAACCATTTACCTTAGCACTTAAAAAATGAAATATTTAAATATAAATCTAACAAAATATGCCCACCATTTATAGGAGAAAAATTACAAGATTCTAATGAGAGAAATTAAAAACTAAACAAATGCAAGGTTGTCCATGTTCATGGATAGGAAGACTCAGTCCCATCCAGATGTGACTTCTTTCCAACTTGATAGATGTATGCAATGAAGCCCCAATAATCCCAGCACATTATTTTGTGGATATTAACAGTGATCCTGATGTTTATATGGAGAGGCAAAAGACCCAGAATAGCAAAAACAAAATTTAATGAGAACAATGAAGTTGGAGGACTAAGACTACCCAACTTCAAAACTTACTATAAAGCTATAGTAATCAAGAGAGTGTAGTATTGATGAAACCATATATAAATTGATCAGTGAAATGGAACACAGAATTCAGAAACAGACTCATGTAACTATAGTCAGCTGATCTTTCACAAAGATGTCAAGGCAATATAATGGCACAAAGACAATCTCTTCAAAATGTGGTTCTAGAACAACTGGACCTCCACACACAAAGAAATGAATCCAGACACAGACTTTATACCACTCATAAAAATTAACTCAAAATGAATTACAGACCTAAATGTAAAATGCAAAACTATAAAACTCCTAGAAGGTAACACAGAAGAAAATCCAGATGGCCTTGGGTATGGTGACATCTTTTTGGATACAACACTAAAGATATGATCCTTGAAGGAAATAACTGATCATCATTAAAATTTAAAACTTATGTTCTGCAAAAGACAATGTCTGAAGATGTAGAAAATAAGCCACAAACTGGAAGAAAACATTTGCAAAAGACACATATAGTAAAGGACTGGTATCCAAACTATACAAAGAACACTTAACGCTCAACAATAAGGAAACAAAGAACCCAATTTAAAAATGGGCCAAAAACCTTAACAGACACCCCACCAAAGAAGTTGTACAGATGGTAAATAAGCATATGAAAAGATGTTCCATGTCACATGTCATCAGGAAAATGGAAATGTAAAAAACAACCCCAAACTTAGAACCAACAAAGATGCCCTTCACCTAAAGGATAAACTTTGGTACAAACAAACAATGGAATACTATTCAGTGCTAAAAAGAAATGAACTCTCAAGCCATGAAAAAACACGAAGGACCCTTAAATGCACATTACTAAGTGAAAGAAATGAGTCTGAAAGAGCTATATACTGTATGATTCCAGCCATGTGACATTTTGGGAAAGACAAAACTATGGAGATGATAAAAAGATCAGTGGTTGCCAGGGGTGGAGGTATGGGGTAGTGATGACTAGGCAAGGTGCAGAGGATTCAAAGTCAGTGAAAACACTGTGTGTTATCATGATGGATGCTTGTCATTATAAATTTGTCCAAACACGTGGAATGTTCAACACCAAGAGTGAAAACCTATGACAAATTATGGACTCTGGGTTATTTTGATGTGTCAGTGTATGTCCATTCTTGGTAACAAGCATGTCATTCTGGTGAGTGATGCTGGTGATGGGGCACGCCATGAAAGTGTGAGGAGGAGACACAAGGGGCATCTCTGTGTCTTCCTCTCAGTTTTGTTGTGAACCTAAAACTAAATACTTTATCAAGGGGAAAAAAAGGTCCAAACTGAAAGCTGAAAAATATATTTTTTTAAACTGAAGCATAGTTGATTTATAGTAGTATACTAGTCTCAGGTAGACAACAGGTGATTCATTATTTTTATAGTTTTACTCCATTTAAAGTTATTGCACAATATTGGCTATATTCCATGTGCTGTACAATATACCCTGTAGCTTTTTTTTTTTTTTTTACATAGTAGTTTGTGCCTCTTAATCCCCAAAGCTGCAAAACATCCTGAGTTACTGTTGTGATGAATTCTTATCTTGATATCCACATTAACTTCTTTCTTTTCAATTGGTAAACATCCTTAATACTATCATTATTATTTCTAGTGATAATATTATCAGAGTTGAACTCTGGTCTTTTGCTTTCCCAAAAGAACTTAATCGACCACCTAAGCTAACTGTACTACCACAAGTCTGGCATTGCAGAGGTGCCAGCAACCTGTATATGATTTATCCCCTGTCTGAAGAGGAACAAAACTGAAATGAGTCATTTAAGGTAAGTCAGTCCCCTACACGGGAACAAATTCTGTTCTAAGAGTATGTCTGTAAGTCCAAAAAAATTAGCCGAGGTACCCAACTAACACATTCAATTATATAGTACTGTGTAATAGGTTTATAATACTCTTCACACAAATAATACCTAAAAAAAAAAAGAGAGAGAGAGAGAGAGAGAACACTTCAAATCTTACAATACAGTACTTTGAAAAGTACAGTGGTATAGCGCCACAGCTGGCATCCAGGGGCTGGCATCCAGGGGCTGGCATCGAGTGCACAGGCCAGAAGAGTTCCCAACTGGAGGAGGCAGAGGAGGTGTGAGCTGATGGTGCTGAAGGATCGTCACCAACAGAAGACGGAGGGCGAGCTGCAATGTCACCCATGCCTGACGCTGATGGCACAGGTTCTGGTTCCTGGCTGCATTCAACTCTATCTACTCTCTTGGAAAAACAATCTGGTGATGTCTGGGTGCGTGCGTGCGTGCTAAATCACTTCGCTTGTGTCCAACTCTTCGCGAGCCTGTGGACTGTAGCCCGCCAGTAGGAGCCGTTTTTTTTCTTGTCACAGATATCATGGTGGCACTAGACTGCATTCTGAACGGCTGCTGCAGCGTTCGTATACCATTCTACGTTCAGGCCTTGTGCCTCGAAAACTAACAGAGTCCCTCAAATAAAGAAACCCCCCTTGCGTTTCCTGCATCGTTAATCTCTTTGGTTCTGCAGTTACTGCTTCCTCTTGTCCCTCTTTGTCCTTTCTCTGGGCCTCCAATTCCATCAGGTCTTCATCAGTGAGCTCCTCACGTTGCACAGCAAGGAGTTCAGTGAAGTTGTCCTCTTGCAGATCTAGCTTCAGCTCCTCGCTGAGGGTCACTAAGTTGCTGAAGACGTTTTTGGACTTCTCATCCACCTTCTCAGATCTATGCAAACTGTGAGCAAACTGCAGGCAAAGGTTCTTCCAAACCCCATTCATGGTGATGGCCCTAACCTCATGTCAAGCAAAGTCAATATTTTTTGTGGCCTTGTAGATGTTATAGTCTTTCCAAAATTATTGTGAGGTTGTTCCTGATTCATCACTCGCCTCTACAGTGTGACGACAAGTGTGACGTGAATAATATTTCCTGAAAGTCACTATAGCTTCATCCAACTACAGGTTGGATGAGTGATGCAGCATTTGGTGGCAGATGTACTACTTAGACCTTGGAATGAAAGTCATCCATGGATGGAGGTACCCCAAACATTGTCAAATGGCAAAAGAATGTTGAGTGGGACGTCCTTCTCCAAGCAGTATTTCTCTACCTCCAGGATAAAGTGGAAAAAAACAGTCCTGGAAAATGGCCTGTATAATACAGGCTTTGGAGTTAACAGGAAGAGACTTGTGCAGCTATGTTTTTCGGGCTCTTGTGTTTTCTGAACAGTAAACTAAGAGTGACTTCAGTTTCATATTGCTGGAAGCATTGCCACCAAACCACAGAGCTAGTCTAGTCTTTGCTGCTTTATAGCCTGGCATCAAGTTTTCCTCCTTACTGTTGTAACTTCAACCTGGCATCCTCTTCCAATACAGTCCTGTCTCACCCACATTAAAAACCTGCTCCAATAAATACACATCTTCATCAAAAATTTCTCAAAGCATTTTAGGAAATTCCCAGGTAGCTATTGTAAATGCACTCACCAGCTCGCCACTTACTTTTACATTAAAAAGGTTGACTATAGCCTTGAATGGATGAAACCAGCCTTGGCTGGCTTTAAAAGATGCACCCTCCGTTCAGCTCAGTCACTTAGTCATGTCTGACTCTTTGCGACCCCAAGGACTGCAGCATGCCAGGCTTCCCCCGTCCATCATCAACTCCTGGAGCTTACTCAAACTCAGGTCCATAGAGTCAGTGATGCCATCCAACCATCTCATTCTCTGTCATCCCCTTCTCCTCCTGCCTTCAATTTTTCCCAGCATCAGGGTCTTTTCAAATGAGTCAGTTCTTTATATCAGGTGGCCAGTATTGGAGTTTCAGCTTAAGCATCAGTCCGTTCAATGAATATTCAGGACTGATTTTCTTTAGCATTGACTGGTTGGATCTCCTTGCAGTCCAAGGGACTCTCAAGAGTCTTCTCCAACACCACAGTTCAAAAGAATCAATTCTTCGGTGCTCAGCTTTCTTTATGGTGCAACACTCACATCCATACCTGACTACTGGAAAAACCATAGCTTTGACTAGACGGACCTTTGTTGGCAAAGTAATGTCTCTGCTTTTTTAATATGCTGTCTAGGTTTGTAACAACTTTTCTTCCAAGGAGCAAGCGTCTTTTAATTTCATGGCTGCAGTCACCATCTGCAGTGATTTTGGAGGCCCCCCCCTCCAAAGTTTCTCCTCCAAGTCTTCATAAAGGCTTTTAGCTTCCTCTTGAATCAGCATTAAGCTGAGCAGGATTCAAAGCTGGTGCTGATCCTACATCTACACATTGAGGAGTTTTTCTATCTTCTCTATAACTTTTCCATGCTTCTTCAACATTATTGTCAACATCATTGGCATAGCAGACTTCACATGTTCCGTGATCTTGTCTGTGTTCTTTATAATCATGCCAACTGTTGAATAATTCATGTTATAGGAACGAGCAATGTCTACCATCTTTTCACCTCACTCTACTCTGTCAAATATTTATCATTTCCATTGTTATCGCTTGACACCTCTTAGTGGTACCAGCTACATCAGCGCTGCTTTTACACTTGTTTCTGAACACCTTGGGCCTGAAATAAAGATACTAAACTACTGTACTCTATACCTGTGGTGTGTGTGCTCAGTTGCTCAGTTGTGTCCGACTCTTTTTTGACCTCATGTATTGTAGCCCCCCAGGGCTCCTCTGTCCATGGAATTTTCTAGGCAACAATAGAGGAGCAGGTTGCCATTTCCTTTTCCAGGGGATCTTCCCAACCCAGGAATCGGACCGGCGTTCGAATCTGCATTGGCAGGTAGATTCTGTACCACTGCGCCATCTGGGAAGCCCACTCTATATAGCACTGTACCCCAAAGCACAACTGCTTGTAGATGATGCACACGCGTGACAGTGCATGCCAGACATGTGAACTTATGTGACTGGACGTGCAAATGAATGTTAGCATCGTTAAAACTTCACAACGTGAAAGCTTGAATGTGCGGGACTTACTGTAATGAATGTGTCCTACATTAATTCAAGAATGCCTGGTGTCAGTGTGGCAACAACTCTCCAGAACCTTCTGCTTCTTGCTGTGCTTAGGCTCCCGTATGCTATGAAACCAAGTATCCCCAAAACAGCTCAAGAAATAGACCTGCTGGCTACTGCTATTGAGATGTAAAACCAAAATGAGAATTCTCCATGGCAGGCAAAAACAGAACCAGATTAGGTACAATTAATGTGTAGGAGAACCAATACCTTTATAATTTATTGGCTGTTGTCACTTAATTATTTCACTAAGATTTAGCATGTGTATGAAACATTCCTTCTTTTTTCTCAAAATTGTATTCAAATATGATAACAATTTAGATTGCTAATAACTTAATCGGATCATCTTTCTATATTATCTTAGATTAACCAAACTTCTCCCACCCAAACAATATCACATGGTAACAACTGACAGACAGAAGGGCTCCCAAATGTAACATAGGGAAGCATGACTTACAACAGACTCATCTATTGCCTACAGCAACCACCATTTGCATGATTTTCCAGAAGTAAATATTTAACAACAACAAAAAAAAACTACACTTGTTACCTTTCCTCTAACACTAATGCTGCTGCTGCTGCGTCACTTCAGTCGTGTCCAACTCTGTGTGACCCCACAGACGGCAGCCTACCAGGCTCCCCCATCCCTGGGATTCTCCAGGCAAGAACACTGGAGTGGGTTGCCATTTCCTCCTCCATACCCTTTGCTAATTTCCAACTACATTCAGCTGCCACATTCCTTTTATTAATGCTCCAGGCTCACAAATACTTCATCATTGAATGAAATGTCTTGTTTGGCTTAAATTCATATGGTAGTTACAAAGCCATACACTAAAATTTATCTTCTTCAGTGCTACTAACGTTTTTTTTTTCCCAAGGAAAATCATTTTCCTCCCATTTTCACTAATACTTGCTTTCTAGTTCAGAGTGTATAGTTTCAGTATCACAAATTGTGTGCTCAAGTTTTCCACATTTGGGGAAATAAATAGAACAAGAGGCAATGGATTTGCAATTTTGGAAAAACATAGCATTTCCCCTGCCAAACAAATAGCTTTATACACCTCTAAGTTTACTCTATGGCATTTTACAAGTTCTGAGTTTATTTACTTTCATTACTTTTATTTTAATATAAACTTTATTATTTTTCCAAGTATAAAGGTAACACATACTTCTTGTAAAAAAGTATGAAAATCTTTAAAGTATCAAGAATTTTAAGAGTCCCATCACAAGGACAATGTCAACTACAAATTGACACTTGCCATCTACTTCTACAATGATTAAATCATGAGCTGCTGTAGCTGCTGACTGTCAACACCACCCCCCACCCCC
>SJYV01003925.1:355552-378424 GCA_006410875.1 Neotragus pygmaeus | reverse complement strand
TGGGTGTGGGGTACTTCATTAAAAACATCTGTTTTGTAACTGAGGGCACTTCTGACTTGAGCCAGTGAACTCCTTCTCCAGCAAGAAGACAAAGCTGCTAAAGAAGGAACTGCAGTTTCAGACAGGAAGCTGGCACCAGCTATAGATAGAGACAACCCCACCAACACTGAGAACCACAGCTAAATGCCAGGCATGCTGGGAAAAGCAGAGTCACAGAGGGAGGTAAGCCTTTCCCTTGCTCTCAGGAGGCCTGAGGGTATTTTCTAGCAGGACAACAGAAAATACCTAGAGCACTTCTTATTCTTCTGTGAGGGTGAGAAGAACCACCAAATAAATTCTACCCTATGAGATCACTAATCCGTGAACTTCAGACACTGGAGGTTGGATGGTTGCTAAATATTTTAGAATCCAGTGCCCACATTTTATAGACAAAGAGAAATCCAGGAAAGTGAAAAAAAAAAAAAAAAGTTTAAGATTGCAGCTTGGGGACTAAAACCCAAATTTCCTGCCTTCTAATCGAGTGCCCTTTCCTCTAGATCACGTCGCCTCTCTTAGAGCTCAAAGGGCTTTTCTCACTCCTTGGTCTTCCCATTGTTAGACTGTACCTAGTTACCCAGGTAGACTCAGACTCACAGACCTCATGCTGTTTTCCCTATACTTTCTCATCTTCCAAGAGTTTCCTTCATTGTTTCAACTTAACAGACAATTATTAAAACTTTTAAGGAGTTACTTCAGCCCAGGTGGAAAAGAGACTACCAGCGCAAGGAAGGCACACTCCCTACCTCTGTGGAATGTACTGTAAACGTGCACATCTGGTATGGTGTTCTCAGACACCAAGTTATTCCTGTGAAACGCATCACAGCCACCTGCGCAAGCTTTCTAATGGAAGTCTCCCTTTTAGGTCAATGACGCCTTAATTCTCTAGGTCCTGTGGTAAAACCTTGAAGCTATTTTCGCTATTCTGGCATGAGAGTGAGAGTATCTGGTTTTTAATCCTTATTCTACCACTAACTGAGTAGTTCCGAAACCCTGGGAACTTTCTGAGCTTCCCCTCTTCAACTAGGAAAACAAATGGAGCCGTAACCTCTGGGATTCACCTTCTCTGCAGAACCAGTCAAACCCAAGGTAGGAGACAGAATCTGCCTGTCTTCTATCTTCCTCTCTCTCTCTCCCTTTCTTCCTTCTTTCCTCCTATTTGTTTATTGCATATCTCTCAGATTTCTCTCTCCTCCATGTTCATCACAGTCAAGCCCTTCATTTCTGGATTTATTACTAAACATGCTTCAAGCTCTTCAGTGTAGATATGGCCTGTTAAAAGCAATTTTGCGTGCTTGCTTAGTCACTTCAGTCATGTCCAACTCTTTGTGACCCCATGGACTGTAGCCTGCCAGGCTCCTCTGTCCATGAGGATTCTCCAGGTAAGAATACTGGAGTGGGTTGCCATGCCCTCCTCCAGGGGATCTTCCCCACCCAGGTACTGAACCCGCATCTCTTGTCTCCTGTATTGGCAGGCAGCTTCTTTACCACTATCATCACCTGGAATGCAAGAGTTGTCCCAGAGGTATATAGATTAGACTGGAGGCGGAGAAGGCAATGGCACCCTACTCCAGTACTCTTGCCTGGAAAATCCCATGGATGGAGGAGCCTGGTAGGCTGCAGTCCATGGGGTCGCTAAGAGTCGGACACGACTGAGTGACTTCACTTTCATGCATTGGAGAAGGAAATGGCAACCCACTCCAGTGTTCTTGCCTGGAGAATCCCAGGGACGCCGAAGCCTGGTGGGCTGCCGTCTATGGGGTCTCACAGAGTCGGACAGACAAGTGACTTAGCAGCAGCAGCAGCAGCAGGAGGCTAGAAAACTAATTAAGAAGCCTGTTAGAATAAAGATCAATCTCATACCCAAAGCCTGTCATTTAAGGCCCCCAAAGGCTGGCTTCAGTTGGCCTTTCTGCTTTCACTTCACATGACTCTTCAACACATAGCCTTTCTGTCTTAAACGCTATTGTTTCTATCCTTTCTGTGAGCAAAGTGTTTCCTTTTTGTAAACTTAATTCCAATGATTTCTTTAAGAGCAACTTCTTCCATGGAGTCAGTAGTCTTTCCTTTCTCTTAATTTTTATACAAATATTAAAGAGTACCAACAATAATCCCCTTTCCTAATTCTCTCTAGTAAATACTGTTAGCATAAAAAAGATGAGACGTAAAAACTATTAATCAACGTTTACAGAAGAATATATATGTTTTACATATATTCTTTATATATATATATTTTATTATCTCTTCTTGTTTCCTTTGCAAATTAAAATAAGCAAATGACTGTTGACCTTTTTGGTAGAGGATTAGCATATAGTTTAAACTATCTTAGAATAGTTAATAAGAAAAATATCATGATACATTTTCTTGGCTCTACCAAGATTCTAAAGATGTCTGGACAAAAGTATATGAATATTACTAAATATATATATAACAGGCAAAGATTCAAGCAAACTGAGGAATATTACATATACGCTTACAGAGTAACTTATTCCATTATGAGGTTTAAGTTCTGAAGACTATTTCTATTTCAGCTATGAAACAATCAGTGCCAATCTTATTCCATGATGAGATAAGCTCTGAAGACTCTATTTCTATTCCAGTTAGGAAACAAACAGTGCCAATCTGACCAAAAGCATGTCAGTGTTAGTCAATACTGTGGAGAAGCATTTGGGGAAAGCAAAGGTTTATTTCCTCTCTTCTCTGCTGATTCCGGTGGTAAAGACTCTGCCTACAGTGCAGGAGACTGGCGTTTGATACCTAAGATGGGAAGACCCCCTGGAGAAGGGAACTGGCAACCCACTCCAGTATTCTTGCCTGAAGGATCCCCTGGACAGAGGAGCCTGGTAGACTACAGTCCATGGGGTGGCAAAGAGTCGGGCACGACTGAGTGACTAACGCTCACTAGAGTTTTACTTTCTCTCTTTCAAATTCTTTTATTGCTAATTTGAATACCTTCCTCAGAGAAAGGCCACTAACTGGAGGAGTAAAATGGTCTCACTTCACGTGGCAGGAGTAAAGCGGTGTTGTAACAGCCCCTCAGTCCTCTCGGCACCCACTCTCTGAGAACACTCACTGCATCTGCTTGTACCAGCTCCAAGAGAGATTGTTTCAAGAATGGAGTTTCAAGCAATTTTAGGTCCCATCACTACTGTCTATTTGTCATAACTAGAAAAAATATCCACTACACTACAAAAAGATTCTGTTATCCAGTATTTGTTAATTATGATTGAGACCAGAAACATACAAAGTTTCAAAGAAAACAATTGAAGGGAACATCTGAAAGTGATTTCCCCCTACTCTTTGTTGTTCTGCTACTCACGGCAAATCTTCCAAACTGGAGGCTTCATGTCTTGGATCCAATAGATCATAACCACTTTCATTGTAGATTTCCAAATAGGAAATGTGCGTTGTATATATTTTGCTGCTGTCCTGATTGGGAAAGAGAAAGATGTTATTAAATGGCTATAAATCACGATTCAGCTAAGAGAGAGATGAACACATTTATCTTTAGTTTCCTTACAGTTTCTCTCCTTCACTCTCTCACTTTGCATGGTTTTCATTTTCAGTTCGTGACACTTTCAAGTTGCCAGTTACCATATGCATGAAGCTTTCTTTTTTTAAGATGGCCAACATCCATGATTACAAGCAACTTCAGTCTGTTATTTTTTATTGTTTCCACGTTATATGTAAAAAGTCAATATACACTTGAAATGGGCCAACTTGGTTGCAGAACTGTATAAAACACTAGTTTTTACTTTCAGACAGAAAAAAAAAAAAACAGAACACAGAATTGTTATTTCACTTTAAAAACTTCAGTAGCCAAAGAATTTCCATCTTCAATCATAATTCCTTTTTAACTTTTCTAATATTCAAATTTCCAATGACAGGTAACAGACAGTAAATAGATGTGGAAAGTGAATTCCAGGGGATAACAGTAAGGTGGACATTAACAGTTCACTGCTTAACACCATGCATGCTCAGTTGCTCAGTCGTGTCTGACTCTTTGCGGCCCCATGGACTATAGCCCATCAGGCTCCTCTGTTCATGGGATGTTCCAGGCAAGAATACTGGAGTGGGTTGCCGTTTTCTACTCCACTTATACCCTACCTGTTGGGTTAATTTTCCTTGCCCAAGTGGCACATTAGAGATATCCAGCTATTGATTAGAGAGAGGCCTTTTCTGTGCGTCATTGCTGAGACGCAATAATACAGGCATCAGTGTAATTAAGATAAAAGTCAAGGTAGTCGGTCCTCGTCTCATTTCTGCCAACAGACAGAAGGAACTCACTCCCTCTGAGATGGAATAAAACGGGATTTTTTTTTTTCAGGTCTCAAGAAAAATCCAAGCTCTGTTTTTCGATACAAAGTATCAATAAGAGCACCTATTCTTGTTTCCCACAAGACAGAAATGCTTCCATTTCTGCAAATATTAAGAGTCCTGCTACTCATAAGAGGAGAATATATTTGTGTCTTCTGGCAAGAAGGTCAGCAGATTGTCAGAGTGGATATTCATAGACAGGATTCTCTTCTATATGCAAGAAAACCCATTTGACAGGTATTATTCAAAGAAAGAGAAGATGGGAAAAGAATCATGGCCTGCAAATCCAAATCTGGAATCCTCGTCCTGGCAACTCTGAGCTGCTACCAGGTCAGGCCTCTGTTCCACACCCACTGAAGTGAGGAAGTTGGATAAGGACTCTGTTCTTCAGGTTAAAATTAATATGATTCTCTGGCCCTAAAGTGGCCCAAACTATCCACATAAAGATACTACCACTTCATAAAAATGAAATAATACATGAAAAATTAAGGCAGTTCTCAGCTGGCACATGACTATAGTGAGATACTCAACCTACAGCTGAAATTCCATGTCTGGTGTTCTGCAAAAGTGACAGCATGGACTGAATCTCGGCTAAACAGCTTCTCCCAGCCAAATGCTGGAAATCCTGATGCAGGCGACACTGGCTGCTGACACTCACAAACGATCCATCAGTTACGCTGCTGCTGCTGCTGCTCAGTCGCTTCCGTCGTGTCCGACTCTGCGCGACCCCGTAGGCGGCAGCCCACCAGGATCCCCCGTCCCTGGGATTCTCCAGGCAAGAACCCTGGAGTGGGTTGCCATTACCTTCTCCAATGCATGAAAGGGAAAAAGTGAAAGTGAAGTCGCTCAGTCGTGTCCGACTCTTCGCGACCCCATGGACTGCAGCCCACCAGGCTCCTCCGTCCATGGGATTTTCCAGGCGAGAGGACTGGAGTGGGGTGCCATCACCATTATGTTAGTGTCCTCGTTTAGTAAAGGCATCATATCAACATAATTTAGGGGGCTACAGCTTACATTCATGCAGGAAACAAGAGACTACAAATACACACTGCAATGCTAGACAGTCTGAGTGGCCTTTAGTCTAATCCACTGTTTTCTAAAATACCACTTAAAATACTTGTGGAAAAAAGTGTTCCGTGACCAACATACATGCTGTCCATCCCTGAAAGATTCTTAGAGCAAGTTAAAACCCAAGGGGAATCACTCAGCAACATCCTGAGATCCTGTCTGAAACAACACATTTCTAAAATTTAACTGAACATATCTGACATGTCCCATCGATTATGGTTTGAGATTGTAGCATACAAATATGAATTCATCTCAGCATCAGACAAAGCTGGGTTTGAGCAGTGGCTCTGCTTTTATCAGAGTGATCCTGCGCCCTTAGCCTCAGTTGTTTAATCACGAAATCGGGGATAATAACCTTTAATTGCAGAACTATTGCAATGGAGAAGTAAGTTTCTGTATTTTAAATCCTAACAACACTGCTAGGCACTGATAAATGTTAATAGGCACCAATAAATCATTACTGCTACTGCTATTATTATTATTTCTGTTATTGTTTTTATTTCTGAAAGCCTCCAAACAGAGAATTCAGTATGTGAATACAGAAGGAAAGGAAAAGAAAGGCAAAAAGAACAAACAGTATGCTCATCGGCAGGGGAGAAACTCTCTTCTTTCAGAAACTAGAAGAAATCATAGAAAAGCCAGGAAAATGGCAAGTCCATTGCCCTAGGATGATAGGGATAATTCCTTTGGCTCCTCCAGCTTCTGGGTTTTCTGGGCTTTTCTTGGAATACACACTTAAAATTCACTGAGCTATGTGGCAGCTACCTTTCCTTATTACTCCTTTTTTACTGTTTAGGACTGCCAGACTGTAATGTAACACACATGTTCCCTGCAGACAGCCTTTTCTCCTGCCCCAAAACAAGTATGAGCCTCACAATACTCAAAAATAACGAGTGGTGATTTCTAAAATAAATGGAATCAATTTTCATCTTTGAAAATCTTTGCAAAATGCGCTCACCCACTCACCGGCATTTTAGCACCTGGTATGCACTAATTCTTAGTTTATCTTGAGATAAATACTTTGCATAAGTCAAATGTTTCCTTTAAGGAGTCTGGAGAGCACCATGTGACTTCTAAAGCAATCAACTGGGGGCAGCTGAGAACCTGTCAGCATTTTTCAGCTAAGAAGTGAGGACAAACTTTATGAAGAATTTCAAAGTTGCCTCTGGCTCGTTCTGCCACAGTTCAGTCGGTTTATAAAAAATGCGTTGTGCTCCATCCTGTTAATTTGTTCATTTACAAGGAGTTGTCCTGGATGGGGGTACCTCCAAGTCCAGGAGGTTATTTAGAATCATTCAGAATGAAATGAGGTTTAGAGCAACGTCAATGACAAACAGATATAAAAACAATGAACCCAATAAACGGTAGATACTAGGGAGATATTTAGATTTTAAAAACTGTATTTTGGTAACCACAGATGAAATTTAAAGATAAATATATTTTCTATTAGGAAAGAATTTATTTTGTTTAACTTAATTAGGGGATTAGCTCCATTTGTTCTAAGTTTCAAAGGATTCTTTGAAATTGGTCAGAAGTCAATTGGCCAGAAGATATTAATGGCTGTAGTAATAGCTCTCATGTTTTGAGCATTGCCCATGTGCCAGGAATTGGACAGTGTCCTTAAATACAGCATATTCAACTTTGAAAGCTACTCCACAAACCTGAGACATGGAGCAATCGCCCAAGTCCACACCCTGTTATGCGGTACACTTAGAACCAGGCTGGCCTGCACCACCTTCAGTGATTTCCCCAAGACAGCACACTGCTACATTAAGCAACAAAAGCTACTAGAAATTATATTCCCAGTTTGTGAGATCTGGAAACCAAACAAAACAGCTAATGTCAGAAATAAATGAGTAAATGAAAAGGAAGAATTTGGATTCAACATATATATTATACTCAATCCTTTCCTTCCCAAATTTTCTGGCATGCAGAGTTGGCATGTTTGCGCTATGGAGAGATGAGCTGAACTAATGGGTAATTGCTACTTTATGGGTGGAAATTAGAATTCTGCATATCTCAGCAATTCTCATCTTTGCAACTCAAAATGCAAGCAGTATACAGTAGAGAAATTTTGGAAACACTGTTACACTGACCCACTTAGGCCATTTGTTACACAGAACTGATGCAACCAAAGGAGTGCTGGAACTAGCAGAGATGCCAGAGATTGTCTAGTACAGGGTAGTCCCTATTTTCAGAGGAGAACTGAAACCCAGAGAATTTAAGTGACTCACTGTGTAGGATTTGTTTAAAAACAACCAGCAAAATAAAGCCAGCCTCATGGTCAGTTTTCTCAGTTTTAAAATGGGGATAGAGATACCTACACTGTCAGTTGTATTAAATCTTGATAAAGAAACAGATATTTGGGGAACATAGTTTTTTGAGGCAGCAACCAGCTGTGTCCCCCTTTGCCTAGCAGAAGTAATAAAGCTACCCTTTGCTACTTCAAAAAAAAAAAAAAGAAAGAAAGAAAGAAACAGGCATTTGCAACTATACAAAAATGATGCATATACTATAGAAAGGAAACTCCTCTTCATAACAATATTAATTGCAATAGGATGTCTGCTGCTGCTACTGCTAAGTCGCTTCAGTCGTGTCCGACTCTGCGCGACCCCAGAGATGGCAGCCCACCAGGCTCCCCTGTCCCTGGGATTCTCCAGACAAGAACACTGGAGTAGGTTGCCATTTCCTTCTCCAATGCATGAAAGGGAAAAGTGAAAGTGATGTCGCTCAGTTGTGTCTGACTCTTAATGACCCCATGGACTGCAGCCCACCAGGCTCCTTCGCCCATGGGATTTTCCAGGCAAGAGTACTGGAGAGGGGCGCCAGTGCCTTCATTCCTCTGGGCTTCCAATAAAAGTGTGAAGGAGGTGAAGCCACACTATCCTATTCACTGCTTTAGTAGCTAAAGTAAGAGATATTTTTCAATTTCTTAATGAGAAATAGAAGATATTAGTTGGAAAAATATGGTGTCAGTTCTTTTAACCTCCATGGGTATATCAGAAGGAACTCCTTTTGAGTCTTTGCTGAAGCAGAATCACTTAAAATGAGGCACCTTCTGGATTTCTACCTTTTCAGCAAAACCCCAAACTTTCTTTAAATGTAAATTATGGCCAGAGTTACTACACAATATTTCCTCATTTATATATAATACAATAAAATGTCACAATAAATTTTCCACCCACAGTAAATTTCTGTGGAATGTATCAAGCATAAAATGAACTGAAAGCTTCATACCTTTTGTAATTGCTCAAAAATGTATGACAGTGTCCTTGGGATGATGCCTCTGTCGTTGTAGCGCTCCGCCCCACCCGTAATGGTGAATGTCTTACCGCTGCCTGTTTGTCCATATGCAAAGATGGTACCATTGTAACCTGCCAGGACACTGCGTAAAGAAATGACACACTTTTAACATCAGAACGACTAGCTGTATTTATATTATGCATGCACGCATGCTAAGTCGCTTCATTGTGTCTGACTCTGGGACACTGTGGACTGTAGCCTGCCAGGCTCCCCTGTCCATGGGATTCTCCAGGCAGGAATACTGGAGTGGGTTGCCATGCCATCCTCCAGGATCATTTGTATTATATGGCTATTTTAATAGCAATTTGATTCAACACAACTGAAAAGACATCGATAGAAATATCTATAGAAATATTTATGGATGTGACTAGCTAGCTAGGAATTATTTTTTATTTAGGAGTCTTAGCACTTCAATCCTTTTCTCTAAGAAAGAACTAGTAACTCAAATGGGATCCAGTCATCTTAAATATTTTCTTCGGTTGCTTGAATAAAATTTTTATTTTAGAATATAATTGATCCTTGGACAACAAGGGTTTGAACTATGCGGGCCCACGTATAATCAGATTTTTTTCACTAAATACATGCTACAATACTACATGATCCTCAGTTGGTTGAATCCACCAACGCAAAACCAGGAATACAGGGGGCTGACTGTAAATCTATACTTGGATTTTCAACTCCGGGGAGGGTTGGTGCCCCAAACCCCTCATTTTTCAAGGGCCAGATGTAGGTGACCCTTTTATATTTACAGAAAAGTTGCAAAGACAGTAGTATAGGGAGTTCACGCATACTCCACACCTGGTTTCCTCTGTTGTTCAGATCTTAGACTAATATTGTATATTTGCCACAATTAATGAATCCATATTGAAATATATTATTACAAACTCTACACAAATCTCCTTAGTTTTTAACATTATTTCTCTTTTGCCCCAGCTTCACTGAGATAAATTCAGCAATAACATATATAAAATTAAGGTGTACAATGTGATGAATCGATACAATATATATTGTGAAATAATTACTACAATAAGTTGACTTAATAAATCCATCAACACATTCATCACCTCAAATAATTATCTTTTTTGTGGTGATAACATTTAAGATTTGCTCTCTTCACAATTTATAAATACATAATACAGTTTTGCAAATTATTGTCACTGTGCTGTATACTAGATGTCCAGAAGTTACTCATCCTATATTTAGAAGCTTATATCCTTTGGCCAACATCTCCCCATTTTCTCTACTCCACAGCCCCAGGTACCCACCATTCTACTCTCTATTTCTATGAGTTTGTTTTTATAGATGCCACATATAAATGAGAACATACAGTGTTTGTCTTTAACTTATTTCACTTATAATAATGCTCTCAAGGTCTATCTAGGTTGTCACAAAAAGAATTTTCTTCTTTTTTATAACTGAATAATATTCCATTGTGAATATATACCACATCTCTATCTTTTCATCTATAGATGGACACAAGTTTTTCCATGCCTTGCCAGTTGCCTTGGGAGTGCAGATATCTGTTTGAGACAGTGATTTCATTTACTTTGGATATATAGTTGACCTTTGAACAACTTGGGTTGGAACTTTGACATGGACTTTTTCAGTAAATACAAAAAAGTATTTCTGCATTTGTGGGTTTTGTACCTGCAGATTCAACCAACTGTAGACTCAAGTTTCCACCCAAGGTTCGTTGAATCCACAGATTCGAAACCCACGGATACAGAGAATCAAATAGGGACTCGAGCATTCATGGATTTTGGTAAATGCAAGGGGTCCTACATTAATACTTCACAGATACTGACAGATGTCCGTGTTCCCAGAAGTAGGACTGCTGTATCATTTGGTAGTTCCATCTTTAATTTTTTTAAGGAAACTCCATACTGTTTTTAGTGGTGGCTGCAAAACAACTTACATTTCACTGACAGTGTATAAAAGTCCCCTTCTCTTCTCTTGAAATCAGGAAATATGCCTCCAGCTTTGTTCTTCTTTCTCAGGACTGCCTTGGCTATTCAAATTCTTCTGTAGTCCTTAAAGAATTTTGGTGTTTTTACCTGCTTTTGTGAAAAATGCCATTGGAATTTTAATAAGGACTGCATTGGATCTATAGATGGCTGTAGGCGGCTTGTTCATTTTAATAGTCTTAATTCTTCTGATCCATGAACATGGTATAGTTTCCCATTTATTTGTGTCTTGTTTAATTTTCTCTTTGATGTCTTGTAATTGTCAGTGTACAGATCTTTCACTTTCTTGGTTAAATTTATTCCTAAGTATTTTATTGGTTTTGATACTATTGTAAATGAAATTGCCTCTTTTACGTTTTTTTCAGATATTTTGTTGTTAGTGTATAGAAACACAACTGATACCTGTGTAGTGATTTTGTATCCTGAAACTTTAGTGAATTTGTTGCTTAGTGCCAACAGTTTTTTGGTGGACTCTAGGATTTTTCTCTATATAAGATCACATCACCTACAAACAGGAATTTTTACTTCTTTCTCTCAAATTTGGATGCCTTTTATCTCTTTTCCTTGCCCAATTTGACTTCCAGTATTATGTTGAATGGAAGTGGTAAAAGTGGGTACCTTTGTCATATTCCTGACTTTAGTGAGAAAGATTTAAAGCTTTCACTATTGAGTATGATGTTAGCCATGATTTTGTTATATATGGCATTTGTTATGTTGAGGTACATTCTTTTTAAACTCAGTTTGGTTGAGTGCTTTATCATGAAAGAATGCTGAATTTTGTCCAATGCTTTTCCTGCACCTGTTGAGATGATCATATGATTTTTCTCTTCTGTGAATGTGGTGTATCACATTTGTTGATTTGCACATGTTAAATCATCTTTGCATTCCAGGGATAATCCTACTTGAACATGGTGTGTGATCCTTTTAATGTGCTGTTGAATTCAGTTTGCCAGTTTGTTGTCGAGATTTTTTGCATCTATATTCATCAGGGATATTAGTCTATAGTTTCCTTGTGGTGTCCTAATCTGGCTTTGGTATCAATGTAATGCTGAATGTAGAAATGTTCCTTCCTCTCCAATATTTTTTAGAAGAGTTTGAGAAGGATTGGCATTAATTTTTAAGTATTTGGTAGAATTCACTAGTGAAACAATCTGGACTCAGGATTTTCTTTGTTGAAAGATTTTTTATTACTAATTCAATTTCCTTACTGTTATTGATCTGTTGGAAGTTTCCATTTCTCCATGACTCAGTCTCACTTCATTGTATATTTGTAAAACCTTTTTCGAGGTTATCCAGCTTGCTGGGATATAAATGCCCATAGTAGTCTCTTATGATCTTTTGCATTTCTTTGGTGTTAGCTCTTAGGTTCCCATTTTCATCTCTGATTTTATTTATTAGGGAATTCTACCATTACTCTTAGGTGGCTAGCTAAAAGTTTATCAATTTAGTTTAAAGGAAAAAAAAAAAACATACTTGCTTTCTGGCTATTTTGTAGTTCCTTTGTCCCTTTCTTCCTCTTCTCCTGTCTTTCCTTGGGAACTGATGCTTTGATTCTTTCCGCTTTGTCTTTTGTGTATCTCCTGCAGGTTTTTGCTTTGTGGTTACGATAAGACTTACATAAAATATCTTAACGATATAACAGATTATTTTAAGCTGATAACTTAACTTTGATCACATACAAAAATTCTACCCATTTACTCCTTGTCCCATATTTTATGTTTTTGATATCACAGTTTGCCTCTTTTTATACAGTATATTTATTAACAAGCTATAGTTAGTTTTTGTTTTTTTTTTTACTTTATTTTACTTTACAATACTCTATTGGCTTTGCCATACAGTGACATGAATCCACCACAGGTGTACATGAGCTCCCAATCCTGAATCCCCCTCCCACCTCCCACCCCACAACGTCTCTCTGGATCATCCCCGTGCACCAGCCCCAAGCATCCTGCATCCTGCATCAAACATGGCATTGAAGCATGTATACCATCATGTAAGAAACGAAGCGCCGGTCTATGTTCGATATAGTTAGTTTTTAATACTTTTGTCCTTTCAACTCTATACTAGAGTTAAACAATTAGCACATCATCATGTCATTGTTGTTTAATTGCTAAGTCATGTCTGACTCTTTTGTGACCCCATGGACTATATAGCCCACCAGGCTCCTCTGTCCATGGAATTTCCCAGGCAAGAATACTGGAGTGAGTTGCCAGTTCCTTCTCCAGGGGATCTTCCTGACCCAGGGATCAAGCCTGCATCTCCTGTATCGATAGGCAGATTCTTTACCACTGAGCTACCAAGGAAGCCTGGTAACACATCACCATATTACAGTATTAAAGTGTTCTGAATTTGACTATATACTTAACCTTTGCCATTTATATTTTCATATGTTTTCATGTTACTAATTAGTGTCTTTTCAATTCAGCTTGAAGAGCCCCTTTCAGCATTTCTTGTAAGGCAAGTCTAGTGATGAATTCTATCAACTTTTATTTCTCCCTCATTTCTGAAAGACAACTTTGCCAGTAAAGTATTCTTGGTTGGCAGTTGTTTCCCCCCTCCCCCACCTCCCGCCCACACTTCTATATGTCATCCCACTCTCTTGGGCTGAAAAGTTTATGCTAAGAAATCTGCTGATAGCCCATGGGGTTTCCCTTATTGCGAGCAGTTTATTTTATTTTATTTTTGGGGGGTGCTTTTAAAATTTTCTCTCGGTTTTTGATTTTAGACAATTTTATTTTAATGTGCCTTGGTCTGAAATTTTAGGGTGACACGTTAGTTTCATGAACAGGGATATCCAAGTCTCTCCCCAGATTTGACAATTCTTACTCATTATTTCTTTAAATACACTTTCAGTCCCTTTATCCCTCTCTTCTGAGACTTTAACAATGAGAAGCCTGTTTCTTTTATGGTATCTCATGCTTCCTGTAGGTTTTCTTCACTCTTTTTCATTCTCTTTTCTTTTTGCTTCTCTAACTGGATGATTTCAAATGACTCTCTTTTTTTCTAGTTAATCAATTCTTGCTTCTGCTTGGATGAGTCAGCGATGAAGCTTTCCAATGAATCTTCAATTAAGTTATTGTATTCCTCGACCCTAGGACTTTAGTTTGCCTGTTTTTAAACAGCTTCTACCTCTTTGTTGAATTTTTCATTTTGCTTATGTACTGCTTTCCTAATTTCATTGAGTTGTCTACATTTGTTTTCTTGTGGTTACCTAAATTTAAGTAAACACTTTGCCGGAAAGCACAGAGATCTCTATTTCTTTAGGGCTAGTCTTTGGAGCTTTATTAATTTCCTTTGATGATGTCATGCCTGCATGGGTGAACTTGAATGCTGGGTCCACAGGGACTGACCCGGCATTGGGAATCACTGAAATGGGTCTGGCATCTGGGTCCTAGGGTTTAGCCAAGAGTAGGGTGGACTGGGAGCCTGGTTTCACAGGAGCTCGTCTGGAGGCTGGGTTCACAGGAGCCAGCCTGGTGGTAAGGCCATTCTAGAGCCTTGGGCCATTGGAGCTGAATTATTACAGAATATTTCTACTCAACAGAATCTGTCACCAATTATATAGCAATATCCCATTAGCAATGTCATTTGGAAATATATTTCTTGGCCACAAGTGCACTAGGTAAATGAAGTCTATGACTTGAAGTATCAAACATTAAACATTTTATTGATTTTTGATAGAAACGGTTCTAAAATATCAGAGATTTCTAATATTGACAAGTAATGGACACAGAGAATAAATTAGCATTTTCATTCTGATTTAGCTATGAAAAGCTTTTTCACAACCTATGAAAAGTGAGCACTGTAGTGTGTATACTGGCACCTGATGATTGTTATGTCTACTTTTTTAAACTTAAACATTCTCTTTCTATCAGTTGTCTTAGTATTATACCATCTTCTATGTGCTTACTCCCCCTTCCCTGCAATTGCAGTAGAACAGAAAACCAAATGGCAAAGCTTCAAAGAATGCTATATAAACAATTTTAAACGTAGGCGCCACCTCTATATGCTCGATGGCTATTTCTGTATTACACTGCTACAATAAAAACTAAATAAAGAAATATAAATGGGCAAATTTTGTCTCCAGGTCCTTTCAGTTGAACCTCCTCATCCAAATTCAATCTGCCCCCCTCTTCATCGGGCACTGGGAAGTTTCATATGTTTCTGAGCTTATCTAGCCTAAGAGAAAAATATTAACTAAAAATAAATACAGTACGGTAAGGACCTTTCAAAATTATGTCCCCACCACAAGAATGGCATTGAAGAATATATACTATTATGTAAGAAACGAATCACCAGTCTATGTTTGATACAGAATGCAGGACGCTTGGGGCTGGTGTACGGGGATGATCCAGAGAGACGTTGTGGGGTGGAAGGTGGGAGGGGGACTCGGGATTGGGAGCTTGTGTGCACCTGTGGTGGATTCGTGTCGATGTATGGCAAACCCAATAGAGTATTGTAAAGTTAAATTTAAAAATAAATAAATTAAAAAAATAAAATAAAATAAAATACAAGTTAAAAAAATGTAAATAAAAAGATGATTGAACATAAAAAAAAAAAATAAAAGGCTAAACATAAAAAAAAAAAAATTATGTCCCCACAAGAACAATAAGGACAGTGGCAGATATAGTAAAAGTCAACTTTTTTAGAACCCTAGAAGATACCCAAAGGTTCACAACAGTCCATGGAGTGCTTACTCAAGAAAAATGACTGAATATCAGTAAGAACAGTGAGCTTTATGGTGTTTTAACCTAACCATTGCCGCTCCCTTCTCCCCAATTCCATGGTAGCCTTGGAAAGACAACAGCCTTGCAACCAGAGCAAGTGTGACGGTGCAGACTAGCAACAGGAGACTAGCAACAAGTGGAGGATGGCACAGGCTTGGAGCCCAAAGAATTGCATTTCTCTGACCTGTCTGGAAACGTCCTAGAAAAGCCCCGCTCACAGCATTTGTCATTGTTTGACCTGACTCAGAGCTCAGAGCTCACTCAGTGCAAACAGCCCTCTCTCCATGGTGTTTATTGAAAAAAAAAAAAAAAAGAGTGTTAAGTGTTTAATATTACAGTTGCCCTAGGTTGCAATGTTAGTGAGGCAAACAAGAGGGTGAAAAAGGCTTACAATAAAAATCTGTGGAATGGTATGTTTATGAGAGCTTTGAAAAGTGATGATATATTCCTGAGTCTCCAGAAGGCCGCATACTTGTGCCGGGCTATGTGCGTGCCCAGGAAGGACCCAAGAAGGTGATTATATTTCACTTCTGGCTGACCATGAGGTTCCGCACAAGCATGAGGTAAAGGCTAAGGCAGTTATAAACTTCTGGAGCACTGAGGGGGTGTCCCAACACATACACAGACTCCTTCATCAAAGGTTTGGAGATGGACTGGTTTAAGGTATTTAAGGACAGCTCTGTCCAGTTATTAACTGATGATTAAGCAACTGAGCAGTGATTTCAGAGGCTGCAAGCAACAAAGAATATAGATTTTACAGAGTTAGTCTAGAAAATTCACTAAACAAACCAGCAGCAGCAATAACAATAACAAACTCCAGGGAGGGTAGAAATCTGATTCTCAGAGCTGTTAATTACATTACATATAACATCCAGTTTTCCAACCCCCAGAATTTTGAGGGCTTCCCTGGTGGCTCACTGGTGAAGAATCCACCTGCCCATGCAGAAGACACAGGTTCATTCCTTGATCTGGAACGATTTCACATGCCACAGAGCAACTGAGCCCATGCGCCATAACTATTGAGCCCATGCTCTCGAGTCCAGGAGCTGCAAGTGCTGAGCTCATCTGCCACAGCTACTGAAACCTGTGTGCCCGAAAGCCTGTGCCCTGCAGTAAGAGAAGCCACTGCAAAGAGAAGCCTGCACGTCACAGCTGGATAATGGCCCCTGGCCATCACAACTGAAGCAAAGACTGCACAGCAATGAAGAGCTAGCAGAGCCGAAAACAAATAAATAAGTTTGAAATACACAAAGGAACAGGAAAGTCTTTCCCATACCCAAGAAATGAAAGGTTTCACAGAAACAGTCCTGGAGGAAGCCCAGACAACGACTCATTAACTAGAGGCACAATTTATTTATTACACATATGTTCAAAAAACAAAAGTAAAGCATGTTTAGAGAACTAGAGAAAGTATGAGAATATCATACATAAAAAAGAATATTAACAAAAAAAATTTTTTTTTAATTCTGGAGTTGAAAGTTAAGATGACCATTTTTTTTTTGTTTTTCAATTCACCAGAACAGAACATTTAACTCCAATAGAAAAAACAATAAGTAAACTTCAGGACAGGTCAATTAAAACTATCCAGTCTGAGGAGCAGAAATTGAGAAGAAAAATAAATAGAAAATTAAGATATCAACATACACATAATGGAAGTCCAGATGGAGAGGGGACAAATATTTAAAGAAATAATGGCCTTAAACTTCCCAAATTTGATGGAAAACGTGAATCTATATTTCAAAGAATCTCAGTATAATCAAAGTAGAAAAAACTCAAAGATATCCAAATCTAGACTTTAAAACTAGAAAAAGAAAAGTGACATTACCTTACAAGGAATCTTCAAAAAGATTAACAATGGATTTTTTTCAATAGGAACAAATGGAGGACAGAGGCAATGGAAGGACATATTCAAAATGGCAAAAGATTAGTTTGGACATCTTTCTTTGCAGAAGTTAACAAACATCTCCTAAAATTTACATTTTAATTTTGCTTTCAGATTGATCATTGCTGCTGCTGCTAAGTTGCTTCAGTCTTATCTGACTCTGTGCGACCCCATAGACAGCAGCCCACCAGGCTCCCCCGTCCCTGCTACTGCATAGAAATACAAATGATTTTTATATATACATCTTTCATCCTGCAAAAGTGCTAATTCTCTTATTATTCATAATCATTTTATAGTGGATTACTATCTATATACATAATCGTGTCATCTGTAAAAAGAGATACTTTTACTTCTTCATTTCCAATCTAGGTATCTTTAATTCATTTTCTTGCTTAAATTTAAAAGCACTGGCTAGTTCACTAGTGACAAATTCTCTCAGTGTATGTTTATCTGGGAAGGTCCTAATTTCTCCATTTTTGAAGAATGAGGTTTGAAGCTACAGAATTCTCTATTTGCACATTGATTTTTTTTTGTCTTCCTTTTTTAGTGTCTCTTACTTCTTTTTTAACTAAAGTAGAGTTGGTTTACAATGTCATGCTAGTTTCAGGTATAAAGAAAAAGTGATTTAGTTATTCTTATCCATTATAACTTACAATGGGGGCTTCCCAGGTGGCACTGATGGTAAAGAATCTGCCTGCTAAAGCAGGAGGCACATGGACATCACCAGATAGTCAATACTGAAATCAGATTGATTATATTCTTTGCAGCCAAAGAAGGAGAAGCTCTACACAGTCAGCAAAAACAAGACCGGGAGCTGACTGTGGCTCAGATCATGAACTCCTTATTGCAAAGTTCAGACTTACATTGAAGAAAGTAGGGAAAACCACTAGACCATTCAGGTATGACCTAAATCCAATTCCTTACGATTATACAGTGGAAGTGACAAATAGATTCAAGAGATTAGAGCTGATAGACAGTGCCTGAAGAACTATAGATGGAGGTCCGTAACCTTGTAAAATGGGTGGTGATCAAAACGATCCCCAAGAAGAAATGCAAAAAGGTGAAATGGTTGTCTGAGAAGGCCTTACATGTAGCTGAGAAAAGAAGAGAAGTGAAAGGCAAAGGAGAAAAGGAAGGATATCTGAATCCATCTGAAGGCAGAGTTCCAAAGACTAGCAAGGAGAAAGTCTTCCTCAGTGATCAATACAAAGAAATAGAAGAAAACAACAGAATGGGAAAGACTAGGGATTGCTTCGAGAAAATTAGAGATACCAAGGGAGCATTTCATCAAAGATAGGCACAATAAAGGACAGAAATGGTATGGGCCTAACAGAAGCAGAAGATAATAAGAAGAGGTGGCAAGAATACACAGAAGAACTGTACAAAAGAGGTCTTAATGACCCAGGTAACCATGACAGTGTGATCACTCATCTAGAGCCAGACATCCTGGAATGTGAAGTCAAGTGGGCCTTAAGAAGCATCACTTTGAACAAAGCTAGTAGAGGTGATGGAACTCCAGTTGAACTATTTCAAATCCTAAAAGATGATGCTGTGAAAGTGTTGTATTCAATATGCCAGCAAATTTAGAAAACTTAGCAGTGGCCATAGGACTGGAACAGGTCAGTTTTCATTCCAGTCCTAAAGAAAGGCAATGCCAAGGAATGTTCAAACTACTGCACAATTGCACTCATCTCACATGTTAGCAAAGTAATGCCCCAAAATCTCCAAGCTAGACTTCAACAGTATGTGAACCGAGAACTTCCAGATGTTCAAGCTGGATTTAGAAAAAGCAGAGGAACCAGAGATCAAATTGCCAACATCCATTGGATCACAGAAAAAGCAAGATAATTTCAGAAGAACATCTGCTTCATTGACTACACTAAAGCCTTTGACTGTGTGGATCACAACAAACTGTGAAAAATTCTTAAAGAGATCAAAATACCAGACAACCTTACCTGCCTCCTGGGAAAATTGTATGCAGGTCAAGAAGCAGCAGTTAGAACCAGACATGAAAGAATGGACTGATTCTAAATTAGGAAAGGAGTATGTCAAGGCTGTATATTGTCACCTAGCTTATTTAACTTTTATGCAGAGTACATCATGTGAAATGCCAGACTGGATGAAGCACAAGCTGGAATCAAGATTGCTGGGAGAAATACCAATAAAGAGGAGAGTGAAAAAGCTGGCTTAAAACTCAACATTCAAAAAACAAAGATCATGGCATCTGGTCCCATCACTTCATGGCAAATAGATGGGGATACAATGGAAAAACAGTAATACACTTTTATTTTCTTGGGCTCCAAAATCTCTGTGGATGGTGACAGCAGCCATGAAATTAAAAGATGCTTGTTCCTTGGAAGGAAAGCTATGACAAACATAGATAACACATTAAAGAGCAGAGACATTACTTTGCTGACAATAGTCTGTCTAGTCAAAGTCATGGTTCTTCCAGCAGTCATGTATGGATGTGAGAGTTGGACCATAATGAAAGCTGAGCACTGAAGAACTGATGCTTTTGAACTGTGGTGCTGGAGAAGACTTTGAGAGTCCCTTGGACAGCAAGGAGTTCAAACCAGTCATCCTAAAGGAGATCAGTCCTGAATATTCATTGGAAGGACTGATGCTGAAGCTGAAACTCCAATACTTTGGCCACCTGATGCAAAGAACTGACTCACTGGAAAAGACCCTGATGCTGGGAAAGATTGATGGCAAGAGGAGAAGGGGATGGCAGAGGATGAGATGGTTGGATAGCATCACTGACTTGATGGACATCAAACTCTGGGAGTTGGTGATGGACAGGGAAGCCTGCTGTGCTGCAGTCCACGGGTTCAAAGAGTTGGACATGACTGAGAGACTGAACTGAATATAAGAGACACAAAAGACTCAGGTTAGATCCCTGGATCAGGAAGATTCCCCTGGAGCAGGAAAGCGTGATTCACTTCAGTATTCTTGCTGGAAAAATTCCATAGGCAGAGGAACCCAGTGACTACAGTCCACGAGGCCACAGTCACACATGGATACTGAATATAGCTCATTGCTATACAGAAGGACCTTGTTGTTTATCTGTTTTATATGTAGTAGTTTATATCTGCTAATTCCAAACTCCTTATTTATCCCTCCCTCTCTTTCCTCTTGATGACCATAAATTTGTTTTCTATCTCTGTGAATCTGTTTCTATTTTGTAAATAAGTCCATTTTTGTCATATTTTTAGATTCTCCATACAAATGGTATTATACGATTTCTTTCTCTGTCTGACTTATTTCATTTAGTATGGATAATCCACAGGTTTTTTACAGCTGAGTAGTATTCCAGTGTATATATGTGGAATCTTCATTCCATCTTCTTTATTCATTCATCTCTTGATAAAAATTTGTTTGCTTCTGTGTCTTGGCTATTAAATAGTGCTGTAAAGAACACTGGAATACATGTATCTTTATAAATTAAGAGTTTTCTCCAGATATATGCCCAGGAGTAAGATTGCTGGACCACATAGGAACTCTATTTTTAGCTTTTTAAGGAACTTCCGTACTGTTTTCCATAACGGCTGCACCAATTTACAGTCCCATCAGTAGTAATTATTTAAAAGACAGGAAGAGAAAATAGTAATTAATAAAAGTAATGAAAAGGAAATGATGAATTTCAGCAATGGATGTTGGTATATACCTTTTTGGTAAGAAATATTTCTGTACTTCCTAAAACAAACAATGCAGGCTATTGCCTAATTTATCCTAGCTAGAGACATTTCTGATTTATGTAAGCAAATCAATGCCTTATAAATCAAAGTTTGATGATCAGATGAAAGTTGCATTGTAGAAATTCTCTCCCTCCTTTTGAAAAACACATTATCCCAGAAATTTAAATTGCAAAGCTATTTTCTCATTTCTTATCTTTCAATATTTGCATGAATAAAACAAAAATAAAGCTTCTCCCCTCTTGCAGATTATAAAGTGTAGTGTTATTCCACACACATCACATTTACATCCTAGAAAAAAGTACAAACCATTTTAGGTTTAGTTTTTCACTTTTATTACTCTTTATATGTTTAACCCCAGTGGAAAAAAGCTGTCTAGACGTATCTGAAATGAGACTTCTTTTTGTTTAACTAGACGAGAAGGCTTTAAAAATCTCCGTACACAACATCTAAATCAAAGTAACCATCAACAAATTACTACTGTGCTGCTAATTTAGTTCACTGAACCAAACAAATGATATTATAGCCCTTAAATCTGAAGAGATAAGCAGAGTTGACAGCAACAACAAAGCAGTGAGATTATGGGTTTCATGACTGGCATCATTAGAGGTTTTCTAACTACTTTTTGTCCAATAGAAGAACCCTTTCTAAGGTATTTCTGAAAAATAGATATCTGAACTATGTTTCAACAGCTGTCTGATTGAGGAGCAGGATAGAATCATATCTGGGTGGAGTTGCCTTCATTTTTGAGCAGAGAGGGGCAAGTAAGAGGGTACCTTAAAAGATTCATGCAGTTGAGCCTGGGAACAAATTAATAATGCCAGGAAAATACATATTTATCATTTTTTAAAATTTCATCAGAACAAATCAAATCAGTTCACCAGAAAACACAAATAAACCAATTAGTACTAAGAGCAGAATTTTTAAGCAAACAGAAATTATATGTTTAATTAGACTACTAAGACTTTTAGTCAAGATAAATCTGAACCAGAATTATCAAAATTAAAGCCTCTACTGTAAATACTTCCCTGGTGGCCCAGATGGTAAAGAATCTACCTGCTATGCAGGAGATTCAGGTTCAGTTCTTGGGTTGGGAAGATTCCCCTGGAGAAGGAAATGGCAACCCACTCCCATATTCTTGCCTGGGAAATCCCATAGACAGAGGAGCCTGGCAGGCTACAGTCCACAGGGTCTCAAAGAGTCAGACACAGCTAAGCAACTAAACTGTAAATACATGGTAACCCTATTAGCTCGTCTTGTCTTTCACCAGGTCTAAGAACCCGAGTAGCTGAAATTCACTAGTTTTGATTTATTTTTTCTTAATGAAAAATAAATCAGAACATTTTCATTTCTGTCCACTGTAGCCCTTTTTTGAGAATAAAGTCTCTCAGAAGTAGCCTCAAGCAGTATTTGGAGCAGTCCATTATATTTATAGAATATATTGTAAGTGACTCTCAATTGTTTTTCACTTTCAGAATATTTCTGAGTGCGTAATTCTGCAACTTGAATTTTTGAAGAGCAATTTGAACCCCAAAGAGTAACAGTTCACAATTAACATGACTCAGCTTTGTCATAAATAAAAATAATCTTACCATCTGTTGAGCCGAATGAACCTCTAACCTGTAAAATTTACAGCAAATTTTGGTCATGGGGCATCCCCTTTGCTACAAAGGGGAAGGAGGGAGAAAAGCATATAGTGATGGGGACCTAACCTTCAGGGAAACTTCAGAAGGTGGTAGACTTGGAGAGCTAAAAGGTTCTGCCCAGCAAGCTTCCTTAGTCCATCATCTTCTGGTAATAACCCCCCACCCACTCCATCCCGTTCTTCAAGCTCATGGGGAATAGGCAAGTGTCAGAGCACAGGACTCAGGCCTGGCCAACCC
>SJYV01003925.1:235638-355344 GCA_006410875.1 Neotragus pygmaeus | reverse complement strand
AAATATTCCTGCCTAAAGATTTCCCTTAACTCGAGGATTTTCCCCATCTGTACTTGACATTTTTCATTGCTTGTCTTCCTCCACTTAATCTTCACATAAGCTCTTTGAGGTAGGTTTTATTATACAGATGAGAAACTCATGTTCAGAAAAGGTAACTTTGTAGTATTGCACAGTTAGTAAGTTTGAGAGCTAGGATTGTACTTCAGTTCTGTTTAACTTCAAAATTCACGTGGTGCCTTCCAATTTTTCTTAGAATGAATTGAATTTATTTTTAAGATAAGTGTCTAATTTTTTATAGTTTGCTATATGCATTTCTGGTTATACAGTAGGTGCACAGTATATTTTCAGTTATCTGCCATTATAAAGTGACAGGTGGACTCAAGTGGCACTGAGGATTTCCTATGCCATGACTACACAGACAAGAACAAATCCTTCTATACAATGCTGAGAGAGCATGGACTATTTTGATAAGAAGGAGCAGACTTCACATATGTATACTGCTGTAGCAAGTTGAAGCTGAAACTCCAATACTTTGGCCACCTGATGCAAACAGCTGACTCATTTGAAAAGACCCTGATNGTTTTTTTTTTTCTTGAAAGAATTATATATTTTTTCACATACTTTATTTTAATTTCTGTCAGATAACTACCCCAAACTGAAACTGTAGGTTTCAAAACCTGGAGAGACACAGAGAGAGCTGAAGCCACTGTCCTCAGAATGTCTCCCTCCCGCCCGGGAAGGTGAGCTCATCACCGGTGACCCCACGGTAACATAATCCTTGGGAGGAACCTGAGTATTCACCTGCTGGTCACCTTTGTTCCTAAACTGGGGACAAATGGTCTTCTCTCCTGTTGGAAATATTTTCAGGAGAGACTCTGAGGGTCCATTTGGGAGGTCAGGCTGGAATTCACCCACCATTCCTCCCCTTGTCTAATCCAGGTCACTTTGCCTGGATTTCAGTGTGTTCAATTCACACTGAAGCCTCGAGAAGGGACATCTAATCAAGACTTTTCAAAAGAAGCATTCGTAAACAATTGAGAAAGATATCTCCTTAAGTTACTGTTTGGTCTTCCGTGTTTTAGGTAAAGCTGTCTTGATTCATCTTTCCTCCTAACACACTTCTATTGACTCTCAAGCTGTTTCTCCTCAAAGCAAAAGTTTGTCGGTTGTATTGTGTAAAGTTGGTGCATGAGTCTGAGCCCTGGAGGCTGACTGTGCTGAGTCTTCTGGACAACTGTGAATAGAGCTGTTTTCTTCTCTGGCCTTCAGTTCTTTTCTGTTACACAGAAGAGTTGTACTGGGCGATTTCCAGCATCTCTGTAAGAGCTGACATTTATATTCCAGCCTATGAACCTGTGAGTGAACATATACTGCCAGACTGTGTGGGATGCCATGAACCCATAAGTTTATAGGATAAATGAAGTTTAAACTCTTTTTCTTTTGACTGCTCCCCTCAAGAATATGCCTGCAATGTAGGAAACCTGGGTTCGATTCCTGGGTTGGGAAGATCCCCAGGAGAAGGGAATGGCAACCCACTCCTGTATTCTTGCCTGGAGAATTCCATGGACAGAGGAGCCTGATGGGCAACACTCCATGGGGTCACAAGTAGTTAGACATGACTGAGCATGCACATATGCGCACATATTGGTGCATAAATGACATCACTAGCTGAGAGACAGGCCAATGTGATTAGAGGAAAGGCTAGCTGCCTGATGGACTTTGCGGGCCGTCTGCAAGGCTTTCTTGAAGCCCACAGCTCTCTGATGGCCTTGAATTGCCTCCTCCTCCTAGAAGTTCTCTCAGATTGACTGAGAGTTTCCTAAGGGGCAGGAAGTGAGAAAAAGAACACTTGCCATCCTCTGAGTTGGCTATACCCCTCCACAGAATGTTCTCTAAGAGAGGCAGTTTTAACCCACCCTGAAATAGAACCCTTTATTTTTTAATTACGGTTGGGAGGTGAAGGAATGCTACTGAAAAGATGCAAATGAAGGTTTTTCTGGGTCTATTTTAGCAAGTAGAAGTTACTTGTTTAAAGGCAGTACACTGCATTTTATAAAACTATTTTGAACAATACTTGAAAGTTGTTTTGTTAGATTTAAGTAGGTTAAGCTAATTTGTCTGTATTTTGTTCATCCTTTAGTTGGTTTAATAAGTTCTCTCTTCAAAGACAACACAAAGATAAATTTCCGTCAACTTAAAAATTTTTTAATTGAAGTATAATAGGAAAAGGAGTACATCAAGGCTGTATATTGTCACCTTGCTTATTTAACTTCTATGCAGAGTACATNGTGTATATATATATATATACATATCATTTTGCTATACACCAGAAACTAACATGACATTCTAAATCCTGTCTCTTATACACATCTTCAACACCTGTCGTGTCTCTAACAGCTACTCTTCTAAGAGGCTGATAACATACTGCAAGCAGAACAAAATAGGAGTCCCTCTAACATGAATTTTGAGAGGAAACAAGCTTGCTTTTGCTGGAGGCTGTGAACCATGGCTGTCAGAAGCCATGTCGCCTGCCCTTCTGCACAGGGAACATGGGTCAGACGGGTGGAGAAGGAACGCCGGTCTTGTCAGGGACCTAGTTCAAGTAGCAATGACCCTGATTTTTGCAGCACTCCCTTCAATTCTCTGAACTAACTGTTATGTGAGTCAAGAAATCCTCTTCACTTTGAGTTCAGATTCTGTTATACGTAACCAAGAGAGCCCTAACTAAAACAAGAGTTTCTGGCGTGATCTGCATCTATTGTACCTCGGTTTAGACCAGCGGTCTCAGGCTGGTAGTGAATCTTGTCTACAGGAATGTTTATAAACTTGTCTAAATGTAAATGGGCCTTCCCTGGCAGCTCAATGGTAAAGAATCTGCCAGTCATGCAGGAGACCCAGGTTGGATCCCTGAGTCAGGAAGATCCCCTGGAGAAGGAAATGGCAACCCACTCCGGTATTCTTGCCTGAGAAGTCCAGAGGAGCCTGGCGGGCTACAGTCCACGAAGTCGCAAAAGAGTTGGACACAACTTAGCAACGGAACAACAACAACAAAATGCTTAATGCCTTTATGTGGGACGTGTGTTTGCCAGTTTGCCACAGTCCCCAAAACTCTCTACTGTCTTAGACTGAGCTTCTCAAATGTATGATACCAGCCTAGACCTGGAGGCAGGGTTACATCCCTATACAATAACAGAGTGCCAGCCAGTGTGGTCCGTGTGAACACCACCACTCTCCCAGAGGGGCACAGTGCTGTCATTCATGCAGATCACAGTGGGTCATGCCTCCTTGAGGTATGTAACATGCAAGTACTGGTTACAGACATGTGGGTTTAGTTGCTCTGGTTTGGACATCATCCTTCTAAAAGCACATCTGGCAAGGTGTGCTCTCTCCTAAGGTCTTGAGAGATTCACTTGCATGATGTACTGATCTAACTATAAATCCTGATAGAGAACTAAAGAGGGTTCCATAGCTAACCTTAGTTGACCTAAATCAAACCATTGGTTGTTTTATGGAAAGGAATATTCAAGACAAGGCTATCTGGATGGAAAATAATTAACCTACACATCCAAAATATATTTTTGACAGAAAAATTAAACTGTAAAGGTAGATTAAGTTGTAACTGATATACTCGGGCTCATCATTTAAAGCTCTCTGTGTCTGTGGGTATACTAGGGCTTCCTGGATAGCTCAAGTGGTGAAGAATCTGCCTGCAGTGTGAGAGACCCAGGTTCAATCTCTGGTTTGGGAAGAGGGGAAAGGCTACCCACTCCAGTATTCTTGCCTGGAGAATCCCATGGAAAGAGGAGGCTACAGTCCATGGGGTCACGACTGAGAGACTGCTTATTTGACTAGAGTCACAAAGAAAAACACTCACAGGCCAGATTCAGTCAAAACAATCTTTTGTTTGTCCAGCATTATCTTTTTTTTTTTTTCTTCTTTTTTAATCTGAATATTTGTAGCCCTCGGGGACCTGTGCTTCCCAGTTTTGGCACTGACATCATCTCTCCCTACTGCCCTCATTGGCTTGTTTCAGATTAGCTGCCTGCCCTCTATGGAATTTTTAATTTTGCAACCTCTAGTGTACAGTAACTCAGATAAATGTTAAGAGATTAACACTATGATTTTTTTTTTAATAAACTAAACTGAACTAAATATAAGAATGATATGAGCATGGAAAAATCTTCCAGATTTTGAAATGTCATAGGCAAACCCCCTCAAGCCACCAATTACCCAAGAAACAGACTGGATATCTCCCCCCATCGTTCACATTACGCAAGCTTATGAAACACACACGGGGACAGGGGTGTTGGGTGCTTTCTTTTCAAACAGTGCCTTTGGCACAATCGGGACTCCCGCTCTTGGATGTATCACAAAAACAGTATCAGCAACCGTCTTTCTTGAATGATCTGCAAATTCTTCTCTTTGGAGACAGGGGCTGAGAGCGAGGACCATGTGACGTTCTTTTTACCTGTATGATTCTCATGGATTTGTTCACAGTCTTGTCCCAGTGATTCAAACCAAATTTTGCAAGAGGCAAACACACCACGAGGTACATAATCCAAACAGCCTCCTTTGAAAGGACCCCTCAAGATCTTATACACACAAAACAGCTTTATGTCCATAAGTTCATAGACCAAGTCCAGCCCAAAGTGCTCTCTGTATGAGGCTGTTTATTTTTTCCCAAGTTTCTGAAGAAACCATTTTGTCTCAGCATTAACAACAGTGAAAGTGAAGTCGCTCAGTCATGTCTGACTCTTTGCAACCCCATGGACTGTAGCCTACCAGGCTCCTCTATCCATGGGATTTTCCAGGCAAGAGAACCGGAGTGGGCAACTTAAATCTGGAAATATAAGACATATGCATGACACTTCAATAGAAGAAAATGACTCCTTCTGAACACAATCCAGTTCTGAACTGTGTTTTAGTTTGAAGTCCAGTAAATGGTATTAAAAGGTGAAGGCTAAATTTTTATCTTATTGACTTTATGGAAAATGCATCTACTGTAGCATTTCTGACAGATACTTTTTCTGCTACCCTTGAGAATAAAGACTTAGATTCATTAAATACATAATTGTTTTCAGATGACCATCTAAAGAAGCAACTAAAATGTAACAACAAAAGTTTTATAATGTGGAAAAATCCATTGTCTATAGAAATTTATTAAAGCAGAATTTTGCATAAAGTGTGAACTGGCTTCTTTGGGCATATTTTGAAGGGGTACAAAAGAAAATAGAAAACAACTTTCCTTAAAACTGTAACTCTGAGCTCTCTGTCAGTGAATTGATCAACCACATTTTCAAAGCATCCATTATATTACATTAAAAGCCTGGCATCATGTGCTGTGTGAATTTATAGGTGGGAAAAAAACCTTTCAGTGCAAAATAGTTAGCAAGGTAAGTATCTTTAAATATCCAAGCATGTGCATATATTATATCTGTATAATCTTCTAATTTACACATTAATCTATAACAAAATACTGCAAATGGCTTATTTGTAAATACTTACAGAGAGATGGAGGATTTATAAAAAGTCCTCCATAAGGATTTGTCATTAGAAAGGCAAAGTGAGAAAACTATATTTTCCTAGGGACTTCATTCTTATCCTCTCAAGACTGAATGAAGTCTTTGGACTCTCCAGCTGTCTGAGTAGGTAGAAATAGAAACCTAGGAATGTACGCTGCTGCTGCTGCTGCTAAGTCGCTTCAGCCATGTCTGACTCTGTGCAACCCCACAGACGGCAGCCCACCAGGCTCCCCCATCCCTGGGATTCTCCAAGCAAGAACACTGGAGTGGGTTGCCATTTCCTTCTCCAATGCATGAAAGTGAAAAGTGAAAGTGAAGTCGCTCAGTCATGCCCAACTCTTAGTGACCCCATGGCCTGCAGCCCACCAGGCTCCTCTGTCCGTGGGATTTTCCAGGCAAGAACACTGGAGTGGGTTGCCATTTCCTTCTCCAATGCATGAAAGTGAAAAGTGAAAGTGAAGTCACTCAGTCATGTTTGACTCTTCGCGACCCCACGGACTGCAGCCCACCAGGCTCCTCCGTCCATGGGAGTTTCCAGGCAAGAGTACTGGAGTGGGGTGCCATTGCCTTCTCCAGGAATGTAGGCTAAGAGGTGGGAAATACAGGCACAGAAAAGAAGGCACAAAGAGGCCTACACTGTGGGGGTGAGTTGAAAGAGAGTGGAGGGTGGGAAAATGGGAACCAAGGATGGTAGGGGAGGACAAATAGGTAGCTGTGATAGGTGTGGCAGATGCTGAGAAAAGCAGCAATGGACCAAGGATGCTAAAGACGTTTGGTTGTTGTTGTTTTAGTCACTAAGTCATGTCTGACTCAATTGCGACCCCTCAGACTGTAACCCACCAGGTTCCTCTGTCCGTTGGATTTCCTAGGCAGGAATCCTGGAGTGGGTTGCCATTTCCTTCTCCAGGAGATCTTCTCAACCCAGAGATGGAATCCACATCTCCTGCATTGCAGGCAGATTCCTCACCACTGAGCCACAGGATCGAACCCAAAGATGTTTGCAGCCATTAAAAATGCACTCTCCTAACCCTTGCATTTGCTTAAGAACCTGAAAACAACTTGACTTTGTGTATCTTCAAAATGACATTGTCCACAAACTGGACCACATGGAGCTCTAGCTTATATTTGCATTACGAGCCTTCTCAAAACTTTTAGTCTCAGGATTATTTGCTAAGTAAGATCTTCTAACTTGATTTCAATTTGGGGTGAAATGGAAGACATTTTTTACATTCCTGGGAAAATTCAAACACACTTTGATTTCGATTGACTATAATCCAGGGAAGAATTTGCCCTCGGGAAAATAAAAGTAAATAAAAATGCATCTCATGAAGTTGCTAAGCACCCTCCAACGTAGTTTTGGTTATATCATGCATAAACAAGAATCCAATGAGATATACGAGCTGAGGGTCGGAAGCAGAAGGCCGTGACCTGATTGCAATTGCTCAGAAAGGAATGAGGGGAACGGAGCAGAAAACGAGGCAAGAAGAATGGGCCAGACCATTACTGAGCTGGCTGTGCAGCTGAGGAACGTCAAGCTCGTCCTGCAGGCCATGGAGAGTCACTGAGGGGTTGACGCAGGTGGGAGGCGGCCAACGGGTGACAGGTGGTCATCAGATGGGCACGAGAGCAGAGCTGCAGGATGATGTTGGTTGAGAGGACACCCTATGAGGGGCCTTCTAGAAGCCACTATGGGAAGAGGCATGAAGAGAACAGGAGGAAATGGTGTTCACCAAATTTTGTGAGAAATGTATCCCGCTCTTAGTTTATGGATAGTACAATTGAGATACCATCTTATCCAGTGCTATTAGCAACATGGTCTTAAATAAACTAAAATACCTCTAGTCTTAAAGCAATCAATAAAAATGTCCATATCTGAAACTTCCTGTAGCACTTCAAATTTAGTTTGATAAAAACCTAACTCGGTATTTTCCTCTCAAACATATCCCTCCTCTTTCATTCTCCAGAAAATTTCTCCTGAGACTTCTATTATCGCTACTTTATGATGAAAAAACAGAGCTTTAGAGAAGTTAACTGGATCAAGGTCACACTTCGTAAGTGATAAGACCAAAATTAAAGTCTATCTAATTCCAAACATAATATCCTTTCTACTACCTAATTAAGTTATAAAATTAATCTGACCATTTTTTTAAACTTAATAATCTAGTGTGTTCATTGGAATCTTATCCAGTTAAATATCCATCTCAAAGTTGCCTTGCCCATACATCCACAGGAAAAAAAAACAAACAAATTATTAGAACTTATGTTTACTGGCTCCTTTTTTTTAAGGTGAGGGTTAATCATAATAAAAAGATGATAGATTCAGTTGTTACCATTAAATTACCCATTCTAATACTTCCCACGTGTGCTCATCTTAAAACCACACCTTTGTGGCTCACACTGCAGGTAGTGAGAATCTTATCAGTGTGAATGTAGTGTGGGTCTGTGATTCTTTCATCTTGAGGACCTTGATTTTCATTAATTATACAGTAAAATCCAGCAAAGCGCTGTTTCATAACACCACTAACTGGGATGGCTAAAGCCAGAACAGAAAAATAATAACATAAAATCGGTGTCACCCATTGAGAGAGAAGCAAAAGACATCAGCATGTTAGTAACATCTGCATGTTAGTAACAGCATTAATAGCATAGGAAACAGAAAAGAATGTCCAGTCTTTTTACAGTTTTCCTCCTGAAGGCAGCTGTCAAAAGGAGAAAGTAGCAGGGACTTCAGGGACAGCCTCTAGGAAAGGCAGAAGTTTGAGAGAAAAGAATTCAGATATTTCCCTCAGTTTCCTTTGATGCCTGATATCTAAAAACTCATTTCAATTCCCTTTCTGGAACCCAAGGATCACAAAGGAATTGTAACTTGTAACGAGTAGCTAAATATAGTTTATATAATAGGTGAGGCCAGGTGGTTAAAAGACTCTTAAAAATCTAATGGAGAGGGCAGTTCAGAATGGGTTCTCTCCAGCCTCACAGTTAGCTGAGTTTTAAAGAGGAACAGCAGAAGGCTTTGTGAGACTGAAAAAAGTGAAATTCCAGAAAACGCCAGTGGGAGGGGGGAGGTTTTATAGACTTCCCTGGGGAGAAAGCTGGTACGGGGACTTCTGGATGCACAGGAAACAGAAACACTCTTGAGTATAAAATGGGAAGCCCGGGAACTGAGCTATTTGAAAGCCATACCCCAGGTTTCTTTCAAACAAGAGGAACTGACTGCTTCATTGATGTGGCCCATATTCATGACCTTGTTTCTCAGCCTGAGGTTGCAGGACTTGTGGGTGTGCATGTCAGGGCGGTGACAAGCTATTCTTTACAAAGGTGACAAGAGGAAAGAGCCCAGTGAGATATTAGTAACTGCTAATGTGCTTGAGGTGGACAGGTGGCGAAGCCAGTGCAGCCGCACTCGCTGACATCCACAGTGAGGATGCCAGGCCCCGAGGGCGATGGGGAGCGTGCTGTTACTTCAAAGTGAACGGACAGGTCGTCATTCGGGAAATTCTTCAGCTCCTCTCTCCCCTCCCAACCTTCACCCCCACATATACAAACATATCTCCACTAACCTCTCCCTTCCTTCTGTTTGATCCTAGAGGGCTGGTCCTCCTCCCATCCAAAGCTCATCACTTCTGGCTAACCTCTAGACTGTGCTCTCTCTAAACTCCCTGAGGGACCTTTCTCCATCATAACTCCTCTATTGTACTAATACTTTTGACTCCTTCCTTCCTATTGACTGCTTCCTCCTTGGAAAATAAGAAGCTCAAGTTTCTCCCATCACTGGAAATGTTTTTACATTTGAATATGTAAAAGTAATTCACAAATGCATGAATATAAGCTTATTAAAAATTTAAATTATGTGTAAAATTGGGTCCCCCTTGGACATAATTGCCCCCGACCAACCTCAAGCTGTCATCATAGATAATCCCTGTTATCTCTTTTGCAGGTATAACTTCCAGACATGTTTACATATAGGATTGTTTTAGGTCTTTTTATCTTCTCAAATAACTGGATTAATACTCTCCGTGTTGTTGAGTGACCTATTTTGTTCACTCAGTGATATCCTTTATCACATCAGTAGGTCAACCACATTCTTTTATGCTCTAAGTCTGTGTAGCATTTCACAGTAGAAACGTATTGAACATATTATTTACCCAGTCCTCTACTGATGGTAGAAGAAAGCTGAGTGCCAAAGAATTGATGCTTTTGAACTGTGGTGTTGGAGAAGACTCTTGAGAGTCCCTTGGACTGCAAGGAGATCCAACCAGTCAATCCTAGAGGAAATTAGTCCTGAATTTTCATTGGAAGGACTGATGTTGAAGCTGAAACTCCAATACTTTGGCCACCTGATGTGAAGAGCTGACCTAACTGAGAAGACCTTGATGCTGGGAAAGATTGAAGGCGGGAGGAGAAGGGGACGACAGAGGATGAGATGGTTGGATGGCATCACCAACTCAATGGACATGAGTTTGAGTGAGCTCCAGGAGTTGGTGATGGACAGGGAAGCCGGGCGTGCTGCGGTCCAAGGGGTCACAAAGAGTTGGACACGACTGAGCGACTGAACTGACTGACTGACTGCTGACAGTGGCACTAGAGGTAAAGAATCTGCAGGAGATGCAAGAGACATGGGTTCAATCCCTGGGTCAGGAAGATGCCCTGGAGTAGGAAATGGCGACCCACTCCAGTCTTCTTGCTTGGAAAATTCCAACAACAGAGGAGCCTGTGGGCTACAGTTCATGGGGCTGCAAAAAGTTGGACAAGACTGATTACACGCACACTCTACTGATGACTAGCTGGATTCCGTTCAGTTTCTTGCCATTGCAAATAATGCTAGAAGGAACAATAGCCTTTACAATTGCTTTACAAGTGGATGCTTCGAAGTGAAGCTTCCAGAAGTTGGGGTAGGTGTACTCTCACTTTTGGTAGATGCTGACAGTGACATCCTCTAAAGCAGCCATACCAATGTACGTTCACATCCAAAATGGAAGAGTTAGTGTTTGCTCGTTTTCTCACTTACTCTTATATTATCAGATTTTAATTCTGCCAATTCAGTGCGTTGGAAGAATATGAGAATATTTCCGATTTTCATTTGTTTGATTGCAGTGTGATTAGGCATAGTTTCATATTTCTTATTCATATTAAGCATACTTTCAATTTCATATTTGTTATTGAGCATGCTTTCAGATGTTTATTGACTAATTATAATTCCTATTCAGGAAACTGCCTGTTCATGTCTTTTGATTAATTTATCATGGATTGTCTCTTTCTTATTCATTGGGAGGAGTTACTTCCATGTTAAAGGTATTAATCCTGTTATGTGTTGCATGTTTTCCCCCAGATAGTAGCTTATCTTTTAATACTGCTTATGATGGCTTTTCTCACCCAATTTCTTTATCTCCTTCTTTTTTAAAAAGGTATTTATTTTTTGGATGGCCTGGGTCTTTGTTGCTGCACGCAGGCTTTCTCTAGTTGGGGAAAGCGGGGGCCGCTCTCTAGTTGCGGGGGGCGGGCTTCTCATTGCAGTGGCTTCTCTTGTTGTGGACCACCAGCTCGAGGGCGTGCTAGCTTCAATAGTTGCTGCACGCAGGCTCAGTAGTTGTGGCTCACAGGTTCTAGAGCACAGGCTCTGTAGGTGGGGTACACGGGCCCAGTCACCCTGCGGCATGCAGGATCTTCCCAGGCCAGGGATTGAACCTGTATCCTCTGTGTTGAAAGGCAAATTCTCAACTATTAGAACATCAGGGAAGCAATAAATTTTAAAAAATTTTTATCAGGTCAAATTTGCTTCTTGCATATTGTATCATTAAGAGGGCCTTCTTTTCCCCAATATTATAAACATATTTTTCTCCATTTCCCTCTATTTGTCACTTTCTTTTTCTTACAATTAGTTATTTAATTCATCTTAATTTTTTGTGCTAACAGCATGAGTTAGAATCTAACATCATTTTTGCTCAGTTGATAGCTAATTTCCCCAGCACCATTTACTAAATAATCCAGCATTCCATTCCTCAACTCACTTAAAATGCTACCTTTAACCACACACTTTCATATATACATGAGACTGTTTATGAAATAGCCACTCTGTCCTTTATTTGTTCATTCCTGTACTAGAACCACACTATTTTAACTGCCATAGATTTATAATATAGCTTGGTATCTCATCTTTGCTCGTCTACAGAATTCTTTTGGCTAATTCTTGCACATTTTATTTTCCTTGTGAATTTTAAGATCGGTTTTGTCAAGTTCCAATTGCTTCTAATTTATTTGACCACAGAACTCATTTTTCAAAGGGCATTGTTCAAAAGAACACAATTCAGTGATATATTGGCTTAGGTTGTATCTGGCCTAAAGATTTATTTTGTTTGGTCAGTACAGTGTTGACCTTATTCATGTTTTTAAAAACGGTTGACACCCATCTGAGAGCCAAACGCAAATAATGAATGTGCAACAGAACGTCTATGTGTGTGTGCAGGGCTCTTTGCTTTCCCAAAGGGCAGCAACTGGCTGGAGCCAAGTGGTGAAGGCTCCTTGTATTTATTTAGTCCCTAAGTCCAAGTTCTCCAGTTTCTGAACTTGGCCCATTTTGCTTATTTGTGCTATGTGCCTGGACCCTAGATTGCCTTTGCCTCTGAAAACCCGGCATTACAGTAACACCACCATAAAAGTTTTGAGTCTCTCCAATTCATCTTCTCTTTACACTGCCACCAGAATGATTTTCTATAACACCTATAGAAAATAACTGTAACTGAGCCACCACACTGATTTAAAACATTTGGCAACTTCTGATAGCTTTTAGGATAAGGTCCAATCTTCTCTGTAGGCCACATGAGGATTTTCATAACCTGGAATACTGTTCGTGCATCATTTCCCATTACCTCCACACTATCCCTTCTCTAGCCATTTGACCTGCCTGCTACAATTCCCCATAGGTTTCCCACATATTCATCCATACTTGAATTTAAGTTGTTTGCCTGGAAGGTCAAGTCACTCCACCATCCATAAGCCTCATTTTCCAACTCTCTGCCCCATTCAAACTCCTTCTTTCCTCATATGTATTTTTAAAAACATTTTACTGGAGTATAGCTGATTTACAATGTTGTGCTAGTTTTATATACACAGTAAAGTGAATCAGAGATATAGATGTCAATTCAGTCAGTCAGTTCAGTCGCTCAGTCGTGTCCGACTCTTTGCAACTCCATGAATCGCAGCACGCCAGGCCTCCCTGTCCATCACCAACTCCCGGAGTTCACTCAGATTCACGTCCATCGAGTCAGTGATGCCATCCAGCCATCTCATCCTCGGTCGTTCCCTTCTCCTCCTGCCCCCAATCCTTCCCAGCATCAGAGTCTTTTCCAATGAGTCAGCTCTTCGCATGAGGTGGCCAAAGTACTGGAGTTTCAGCCTTAGCATCATTCCTTCCAAAGAACGCCCAGGGCTGATCTCCTTTAGAATGGACTGGTTAGATCTCTTTGCAGTTCAAGGGACTCTCAAGAGTCTTCTCCAACACCACAGTTCAAAAGCATCAATTCTTCAGCACTCAGCTTTCTTCACAGTCCAGTTCTCACATCCATACATGACCACTGGAAAAACCATANCACACACACACACACACACACACCCTAACAATATTGCATTATGTATGTATGCTCAGTCATGTCCAACTCTTTGCAACCTCAGGGACTGTAGCTGCCAGGTTCCTCTGTCTATGGAATTTTCCAGGCACGAATACTGGAGTGGGTTGCCATTTCCTACTCCAGGGGATTATTCTGATCCAGGGAGAGACCCCGTGCCTCTAGCATCTCCTGCACTGGCAGGTGGATTCTTTACCACTTAGCCACCTGGGAAGCCTAACTATATTAGAGTTGAGGGGTATACATACATTTAAAATGTTTTTCAAATTGATGATCAATTACTACAGAATCAAAGGAGAGTAGCAAGTTTAAAAATCTCAAATATTTTTCATTTTCGTGAGGCTTATAAAATATGAAAATTACTAATGTTATTTAAATATTTGCAGAAATAAATATGTAGGATTCCATTTTATTTTTTTTTCTGTGATGCGTTTGGGTAGTTGGGTATTTCAATTATTTCTGACATGTTATATGCCAACTAATACCTTGGAAAACTTGCCGGGAATATACTTTTCTTTAGGCTTTTTCATTTTGTTTTATTGCTCATTTTCATTCCCCAAAGTATATGACGTCTATAGTGCTATAACTGTAATTTAAAGGAATCCCCTTGTGACAATAAGAATAATAAATTCTTGTATTTGAACAGAATTATAACTTTAAAAGCATTTCCATTTTAAGTAAACGTTCTATCCTATCTTTATAATGAAATATTTTATGTATTACAAGTTTTTTCTTCCACTAGTAATTCTCATAACCCAGGAATCTTCATTGTTATTACTCTCAATTAAATTTTGTCACTATTCTCTATTATCAAATTTATTTTCTTTTACAAATAAGTTGTTTGGTCTTTTTAAAACATNTGATGAAACAGGGTTTCTTTCTTCTCCTTTCTTCTTCTTCCCTCCTCCCTCCCTTTCTCACTCCCTCCCTCCCCTCTTCCCTCTCTCTCTCTTTCTTTTTAGCAAGAGATAAATAAATGTCGCCCTGAGATGACAAGAGAATATTGAAAGAGATAAAAAGGCGAGTAAAAGGGACTAGAGACCAGAAGCAAAGGACAGAGGGGGATTTGGGCTATATACCGCAATGAGGGGAGAGATGAAAGAGGAAAGAAAAGAGATGGGAACGCAGGACCGAGTGGCAGAGCAGAGGATGGGGTTGCCACGGAAACGGAAGGAGGGAGAGGAAGACGGATGGAGAAGGCCGAGGGCTCAGTGCGGGAGGGGCCTGAGACAAGGCTGGGGAGGAGGAAGGGAAGCCAGGAGGGGCTCCCAGGTCCGAATCGGCCCCGGTGTGGAGAAACAGATTGGCAAGGAAATAAGAGCCGACCCAGAAAGCTCATCCCCACCCAAAGGTGGCAGGGTGGAGACAGCTGGGCCCCTGGGGCTGCCCTGCTCTGCAGCTGGGGTCTGCCCTGCCCTACCCATCAGGGACTGCCTCTCTTTAAGCCTCAGTTTCCACAACTGTAAAATGGAAATGGTTCTCCCCACGAGGGCTGCTTGGAAGCCTGAGGACCTGACAAAGGTCAAGCCCAATAAAGGCTCCGGATGTTCCTTCAGTTGTGGTTCTTAGCTTTGTCCGTCAACTTGTGAGCCCAAGTTTTGTTTGTTTTTCCCTGTTACATTACGCTGGTGAACTTTGGGTCCAGATGAGTGTCCCTGTTTCAAGAATAGACTTGCTTTTTGCTTCTGGAATTGGAGAAAAGACACAGAGCCTTACAGAAACATGAAGCCTGCCATTCCTTCTCCTGGGAAAAGGCGCTAGTCCTGGAGCTCAGGGAAAGAAGCACAGACCTGGGGGTGTCCGCCCAGGGCTCGGCAAGGGACTCTTTTTTTTTCTTCTTCACACTTGAAATGGGTGTTCTCGAAAGGCACAGCAATCCATTCTAGATGTGTGCTCTGCGAGGATTGCACCGTGAGCTCACGGACGTGCTCTCTGCCCTCTCATAGTCTGTGATCTATATGGGGCGCCAGACATGGAGCAAATAATTACACAATTAGACCTGTCCTTAAAGATTGTGGTAAAGTCCAGGAAGGAAAAGTAATAAACTTGTAACTATGTAGAACTTGGAGGACCAGACCTAGCTGGGGAGAAGGGTGGGCAGGGAAGGTTCCTGAGGAAGTGATGCCTGAGTTGAAGCCTGGAGGCTGAGGGACAAGAGAGCATTCAAGACCCCGGGAACAGCATGGGAATCTGTTAAATAAGGAAAGGCCATGTGGCTGGAGGGCGATGACTAAGGGGACAAGCAGTGCTATGAAGTTGCCACATAAGCAAGGGCCAATAGAGCAAGTCCTTACAGGTCTTTAGTGATATGTCTGGACTCGATGCAGCCAGCAGCCTGTGGGGGACCCCGAGCGTATGGGGCGGCTGCCGTGTTTGCTGTGGATGGAAATGCGCTGGGACTCGAGAGCACTCAGTTTGGTGCCCATTGTGGGGTGGGAGCCTTGGGGCCTCAGTTTCCACATCTGTCAAATGACAGCATTGGACAGGAGTGTCCCCAAAGGCCCTTCCAGCCCTACTGATGAAGATTCCAAGACTAGCCTCGAAGATGAGGGGTCTTCAACGAGGCTACTTTCCCGCTGCGGGAGAACCCAGCTTGCTTTATTCGTGGCAAACAAGGCGTTGGGCCAGGGGAACCCTAGCCCGTGGCCTTCTAGGGGCCAAAGGACTTGAGATCAGAGGCATGCGTCTCCCCTGTACCCAAGGAGGGTGCCATGTGCTAAGTATGCAGCTCTATAAGCCACTCAGTGTTTGTTCCTGGCAGTTAATTAGACGCCTTGTTATTTTGGGCTCATTTCTAGAAAGGCTTCTAGGTGGCTCAGTGGTAAAGAATCTGCCTGCCAGTGCAGGAGACGCAGAAGACAGGGATTGGAGCCCTGGGTCAGGAAAAATCCCTAGAGGAGGGCATAGCAACCAACAAAGAGTCACAGGCACTCTCTGTAAGAATCAGGAACCCACTCAGTTTTCCTCAGGACAAAAGGGTGACTGAGGGTCCCCAGGCTGGCGGCAGGGGCTGACCCCTTTCAAGAACCAGGACTCCCCAGGAGTGCATGGCCTTGCTTCTCCGGACATGCTCACCCCCTCCTCCTCGGAGGGCTGGCTCCAGCTGGCTTAGTGTCACTGCCCCTGAGTTTTGGCCTTATTCCACCTCACATGCACCTTTGTATATGAAGAGTTTGCTTGAAAGTGTAAGGCTTGATGCATAGCTGTGCTTCCAAGAGGGGAACCTCCTTGGCCTAAGGCCATCTGGGATGTGAAAAGAAGCAGACTGGTGGTCTCAGCTCCTGTATGAACCGCCTGTGGTGGGGGGGTAGGCATGGGTGTGCTGTGTGGTGGCGCTGGCCTGGGGACGGGACCCCTCAGAGTGAGGAGGAAGGGCCCTTCAGGTGCAGGCGTCACCACATCCATGGGAGGGCACTCTGCGTTCACCTTCAGGCCCAGGTCATGTGAGTGCTCATCAGCTCTGACTAATTCATTCTGAGAATCAGATTGTATTGGGAAGATTTGGAGAAACGTGATATCCAGGCCCCAGAGGCAGAGATTCTGGTTTAACTGGCACAGGCACCGATGCTTTCATCAGGCAGTGCCAATTGGACCCTGTGAAGCCAGGACGTCTGCCCTTGGAAGAGTTTGAATTGAGAGTGGACCCAAGATTGTGCCTGGAGAATCCCATGGACAGAGGAGCCTGGCAGGCTACAGTCCATGGGGTCTCAAAGACTCAGACATGACTGAGTAGACTAACACTTCTGGGGCTTCTCAGGTCACACTAATGGTAAAGAGCCTGCCTTCCAGTGCAGGAGGTGTAAGAGATAAAGTTTTGATCCCTGGGTTGGGAAGATCCCCTGGAGAAGAAAATGGCAACCCACTCCAGTATTCTTGCCTGGAGAATCCCATGGACAGAGGAGCCTGGTGTTTTCTCTCCGGACAGTCCCCTGCAGTCACCCTCCTACGGGGTGGACCTTTGGTGGGGGAGAGGGCCCATCAACAGATACAATTGTGAATCGTGACAACTATATCAACGTTCTCTAGAGAAACAGAACCAGCAGGATATATACACAGAAAGAGAGAGATTTATTTTAAGGAGTTGGCTCATGCAGTTGTGGAGGCTGGCAAGTCCAAAATCTGCAGGGCAGGCTGGCAGGCTGGAGACCCAGGCAGGATTTCTGTGATATGCAATCCCCTTCTTCTCTGGGGAAACTTTGAGGTTTTTTTTCTGAAAACTTCAACTGATTAGATGAGAACTGCCCATGGTAAGGAGGGTAATCTGCCTTGCTTAAAATCAGCTGATTGTAGGTGTTAATCACATCAACCATGACATCACAATATCAGAAGATCCAGATTGTTGTTTGACCAAACAACTGGGCACCCAGCCTAGACACAGGTAAAATTAACCTGATGTTCCCAGGCTGTGGAAGAGGCCTTCACCCTGCCCCCAGGCAAAGGGGTATCTCCTGGGAGGCCATGCCTGTGTGTGTGGTGTGTGGGCTCCGTCGTGTCCGACTCTTTGTGACCCCATAGACTGTAGCCCACCAGGCTCCTCTTTCCAGGGAATTCTCCAGGCAGGATACTGGAGCGGGTTCCCATTTTCTTCTCCAGGGGATCTTCCTGACCCAGGGATTGAACTTGAGTCTCTCATGCCTCTAGCATTGGCAAGTGGATTTTCTTTTTCTTTTTTTTTAACCAGTGAGCCACCTAGAAAGCCTGATTCCTAAAGAAGGAAGGGGTATTCACCCAGTGGGAGGGAAGAAGCAAGTCCTGCCAGGGGAGTCAGCCCGTGCAAAGGCCCTGAGGTAGGAAACAGCACTGTGTATATTTGTGTGTGTGTGCAAGATGCAGACGTACAGGAAGCTTTAAAAGAGGATCAGGTAGATTTTGGCTGAGGATGGGCTTCTGGGCTTCACCAGCATCTCACTGTGTAACCGNCTAGAATTATTCAAAAGAGTTCCTTTCTTTCTGAATACTAATATTGAATAATCTTCCATGAGCATTATGCAAAGCACACACATATGAATTTATCCAAGACACAGAGGCTCTCCACAGAAGTGAAAAAGTGACCTGCATAATTCATCCAAGTGCCACGTCTTTGAGGTGGTGAATCATTTCCTTTGCTTTAAAATATTTTCCACATCTCACACAGGTCTATTCTGAGTTTATTTTCTTTAGAAAATGTTACTGTTCATTCATAGCCAGCTACTTTTAAAACTTTAATTGTAATAAGAAACTCTCAAGTTTTTTTCTTTTTTTCCTGTATCTTGACTGATCTCTGTCATGCCAAGTACTTGGGCTTTCTACCTCATACAGGAGGCTAATAGGTACAGTCCTATTAGCTAGAGGAGCCGTGTTTAAAGGCTCAAGGACCCTCTGGGATGCAGCATGGCCCTGCAGTCAGAGCCACCAGCCAGGCCAGGGCAGGGGTGGCAGGCGTCGCAGGGCCGCCTCCTGGATAACCAGCCGGGACTGCAGCACACTTAGCCTTGTCGAAATGTTGCCCGCAGCAGCGAACTACATGCTGTTTGCTTCCTCTTTCTTAAAACTTCCTTTCTGAGGAGCCCAGCAGGAGAAGGGAGTGAAAAGGCCACTCTCCCAGGAATCACTGAGAAAATGTCCTTTAATGGAAAAGCTATCCTGCATCTCTGCCCAGAAAGGTGGGAAGTCCACGTTCCATGGGGACTCTGAGAAATCCATGGGGCTCTGCTTCCCTCTTTCTGAGAAGGTACGCTGTTGCTGTTCCCCACTCCTCTGTACTTGTCAGTTCAGTTGCATAACAAAATACCACAGAAATTGTGTGTGTGTGTGTGTGTGTGTGTGTGTGTGAGTCGCTCAGTTTTGTTCAACTCTATGCAACCCCATGGATGGTAGCCCACCAGGCTCCTCCCTCTATGGAATTCTCCAGGCTAGAATATTGCAGTGAGTAGCCATTCTCCATTCTCCAAGATCCTTTATCCTGCAGGTCCAGGAGGTGAGTGGTTTCAGGTGAGAGCTCCCTTTAGGCTTGCCTCTCTGCCTTGCCATGTCCTCATGTGGCTGAGAGAAAACAATCTCCCTTTCTTCTTTTCATAGAACCATAGTCCTATCTGAATAGGGCCCCACTCTTACGGCCTCAGTTAACTGTAATTACCTCGTAAAGACCCCATCTCCAGACACTGTCATATTGGGGGTTGGAGCTCCAACATACAAACTGGGGGCTGTTAAAGTGCTGCACTCAGTATGATAGCAAATTTGGAAAACTCAGCAGTGGCCACAGGACTGGAAAAGGTCAGTTTTCATCCCAGTTCCAAAGAAAGGCAATACTAAAGAATGTTCAAACTACCGCACAATTGCACCCATTTTACATGCTAGCAAAGTAATGCTCAAAATTCTCTAAGCTACCTTCAACAGTACGTGAACCAAGAACTCCCAGATGTTCAAGTTGAATTTAGAAAAGGCAGAGGAACCAGAGAACAAATTGCCAACATCTGTTGGATCATAGGAAAAAACAAGATTCCAGAAAAAACATCTACTTCTGCTTAACTGACTATGCCAAAGCCTTGCCTGTGTTTTTCACAACAAACTGTGGAAAATTCTTAAAAAGATGGGAATCCCAGACCACCATACCTGCCTCCTGCAAAACCTGTATGCAGGTCAAGAAGCAACAGTTAGAACTGGACATGGAACAATGGACTGGTTCCAAACTGGGAAAGGAGTACATTAAGGCTGTAGACTGTCACCCTGCTTATTTAACTTATATGCATAGTATATCATGCGAAATGCTTGGCTGGATGAAGCACAAAATGGAATCAAGATTTTCGGAAGAAATATCAATAACCTCAGATATGCACAAGACAACACTCTTATGGCAGAAAGTGAAGAGGAACTAAATGGCCCACTGATGAGGGTGAACAAGGAGAGTGAAAAAGCCGGCTTAAAACTCAAAATTCAAAAGATAGTGATCATGGCATCTGGTCCAATCACTTCATGGAAAATAAATAGGCAAACAATGGAAACAGTGACGGACATTATTTTCTTGGGCTCCAAAATCACTGCAGATGGAGACGGCAACCATGAAATTAAAAGACGCTTGCTTCTTGAAAGAAAAGCTATGACAAACCTAGACAGAATATTAAAAAGCAGAGATTACTTTGCCAACAAAGGTCCACATAGTCAAAGCTATGGTTTCTCCAGTAGTCATGTATAGATAGATGTGAGAGTTGAACCATAACGAAGGCTGAGCTCTGAAGAATTGATGCTTTTGAACTGTGCTGTTGGAGAAGATTATTGAGAGTCCCTTGGACTACAAGGAGATCAAACCCTGTCAGTCCTAAAGGAAATCAACCCTGAATATTCTTTGGAAAGAGTGATGCTGAAGCTGAGGTTTCAATACTTTGGCCACCTGTTGCGAAGAGCTGACTTATTGGAAAAGACTCTGGTGCTGGGAAAGATTGAAGGCAGGATGAGAAGGGGACAACAGAGGATGAAATGGTTGGATGGTGTCACCGACTCAAGGGACATGAGTTTGAGCAAACTCCAGGAGATGGTGATGGAGAGGGAAGCATGGCATGCTGCAGTTCATGGGGTTGCAAAGAGTCAGACATGACTGAGTGACTAAACAACAACAAAAGACCCCATCTCCAGACACTGGCTTATTCGGGGTTAGAGCTCTAACATACAAACTGGGTGTGAGACGAGGGAATGATTCAATCCATAGATATAGAAAAGAAATTGCTAGAATGGAAATGGAATTGCTCATAAAATCTCCAGGAAATTTTAGAGTTCCAGACAGACCCAGAAAATAGGCAGGAGCAGAAGAAGGCTAGACAACTAGAAACATTCCCAAACTATGCCTGTAACCATTCTGATGAGGCCCCACTGCTACCCTTGGATGCCACAGCCGAGGCTGTCAGCCTTGATACCTAGAAAGCCAAACGCCAGTGTCACGACCACTGCCACCACCAACAGCCTAGGAACTTACTTTCCCTGCTTCTGTCCTAACTCAAAATCCCAGACATCTGATTAAGAAGCCTAGGTCACAAGGCAGCACCTTAGATGCAGGGGATGTTGGTAAAGCAAGATTTTTTAAGGTTCTACAGTGCAAGGAGGGCTTCCCTGATAGTTGAGTTGGTAAAGAATCTGCCTGCAATGGAGGAGACCCTGGTTCGATTCCTGGGTCGGGAAGATCCACTGGAGAAGGGATAGGCTACCCACTCCAGTATTCTTGGGCTTCCCTCTGACTCAGCTAGTAAAGAATCTGCCTGTAATGCGGGAGACCTGGGTTAGATCCTTGGGTTGGGAAGATCTCCTGGAGAAAGGAAACGTTACCCTCTCCAGTATTCTGGCCTGGAGAATTCCATGGACTGTATAGTCCATGGGGTCACAAAGAGTTGGACACGACTGAGAGACTTTCACACACACAATGCAAGGCAGGCCCTACCTCCCACCAAGACTCATATGCTACAAAGTTCTCTAAACATAGGAGCAAGGCTCAGATGCTAGACAGACACATCTCCTAATGACAACTCCTAAGACTGCTGCTGCTGCTGCTGCTAAGCCACTTCAGTCGTGTCCGACTCTGTGTGACCCCACAGACGGCAGCCCACCAGGCTCCCCCATCCCTGGGATTCTCCAGGCACGAACACTGGAGTGGGTTGCCATTTCCTTCTCCAATCCTAATGACAACTACTGATACAGTTATTACAAAGGACAAGTTAATAGTCTGGCCCATATACCTGACTAAAATAAAAGTTCCATTAAAAAAAAAACACCTTCATCATAGCCATGAATTCTAATATTGTCTATCTCATCTATTTTCTATCATTAAAAACTTCTGATCACAAACAAGTAAATTGATTTTATAACCTACTAAATCCTGAATTGTGATAGGAAAAACACAGGACTAACACTAAAGTCAGGAGACAGGAAAAACATTTATGAAGTTATCCAATTGTCAGGCAGGAAGGGGTTAGAGTGTGGACTAGGGCATTAAATGTGGCAACAAAATATTGGGAATAGATATGAAATGTTTTGAAGGGGAGGTATTGACAGGACTTCTTCTTTTTTTTTTTTTTTTGAGTTTTTTTGATGTAGACCATTTTTAAAGTCTTTACTGAATTTGTAACAATATTGCTTCTGTTGTTTATGTTCTGGTTCTTTGACCGTGAAATATGCGAGATCTTAGCTCCCAAAACAGGAATTGAACCTAAAACCTCTAAACTGGAAGGCAAAGTCTTAATCACTGAATCACCGGGGAAGTCCTTGTCAGGACTTCCTGATTAATGAATGTTGGTTGGGGTTATGGAGAGAAAAGACTAAAGATCAAATGCACAATTTCTAGTCCAAATAAAAACTTATTTCTTAAACAGATTAGATTCCTTTGCTGAAAATGTGGTTACATCATTAGTTTGCCTAACAAATTTTCAAATACAAATATTTGAAATACTTTCAAATAAATATTTGAAAATTTTATTTATTTTCAAATATTTGAAAATTTTATAACAAAATATATTCAATACAAAAAAGAGCAGGACTCTTGGATCAAGTAGGAAACCCTGAGTGAAAAACTCAGCACAAGGGGCCAGATGAAAAAAAAGTTCAAATTGATATTAGACATCTATATTGTACTGCCTTTCTGGGAAAGAGGAATTTGAATTTCAGAGAAGAGAAAATTTTGAGAAAGATTTTAACCAAGGGGGAAAATAGTTAGAATAGGAATAAAAAGGAAAGAAAATCTTAAAGTAGCCGAACACACATCCAGTATTTTTGTGGTTTGTTGTTGTTCAATGACTAAGTTGTATCCAACTCTTTGCGACCCCCTGGACTGCAGCACGCTAAGCTTCCTTGTCCTTCAGTATCTCCCGGAGTTTGCTCAAACTCACGTCCATTGAGTCAATGATGCCTTCCAACCAACTCATCCTGTCACCCTTTTCTCCTCCTGCCCTCAGTCTTTCCCTGCATCAAGGTCTTTCCAATGAGTCTGCTCTTCGCAACAGGTGGCCAAAGTATTGGAGCTTCAGCTTCAGCATCAGTCCTTCTAATGAGTATTTAGAGTTGATTTCCTTTGGGATTAACTGGTTTGATCTCCATGTAGTCCAAGGGACTCTTAAGAGTCTTCTCCAACACCACAGTTCAAAAGTATCAATTCTTTGGCCTTCTTTATGGTCCAAATTCAGCCTTCTTTATGGTCCAAATCTCACATCCATACACGATTACTGAAAAAACCATAGATTTGACTATGTAGACCTTTGTTGGCAAAGTGGTGTCTCTGCTTTTTAATATGCTGTCTAGGTTTGTCATAGCTTTTCTTTCAAGAAGCAAGCATCTTTTAATTTTATGGCTGCAGTCACCATCTGCAGTGATTCTGGAGCCCAAGAAAATAAAAACTCCCACGTTTTTAGCACTTTATTGCCAATATTTTTAATAATTTTTATTAATGTAAAAATAGTCTAAAATATAGGAATTGGTGCATGGTAAATCGCTTCAATTGTTTCCGACTCCTTGTGAAGCTATGGGCTCCTCCACCAGGCTCTGTCCATAGGATTCTCCAGGCAAGAATACTGGAATGGGTTTCCATGTCCTTCTCCATGAGATATGTCCCAACTCAGGAATCAAGTCCACATCTCCTGTGGCTCCTGCATAGCAGGCAGATTCTTTAGCATTGAGCCACCATGGAAGCACAAAATATAGATGTATAAAATACCAAAATGAATTTATTCATGAAAGATTATAGAGAGAAAAGACATGGAATTTAGCCTTGAGAAAATTTTCCCAAAAATCAATTGTATAAGCTTAACTTATATGTCTATGACATGGCAAAAAAGGGAAAGGGGGTAGATGCCATAAACTATAGATCAGCCAGATGGAAGTTATTCCTGAGCAAAATACAGGAAGAGATCATTACGTGGCTAGCCTGTTTGCTTTCCTGCATTTCTCCTCTACCAGGCTGAGGGTCAGGAAGGAAGGAGATATGGCTTATTCTTCTTTATATCTCTGGTACACAAAGTACACACTGTGGTACATAGTATGTACTTAGAAATATTGGCAGGAGTGAACTGGACTGACCCGAGCAAGTTCATTAAGGATAAGCCTTGTGAGCAAAATATTGAAAAGTAAACTGAAGTGAATAACAGATTGGAGATATTTGTAAGTAACTTCAAGGATTTCTGATCCATGTCCACTGATGATAGAAATATCTTTAGTGGCATACACCTGGGCTGTGTACATGAACTGCTCTGGTTTGATTACTTTTACTAAATGCTTATGGAAAATCAAGATGGTTTGTACATCAAATATACAAATGATTCAGGTATGGGAGGTAAAACTAACAGATAACTGAGCCATGATTAAAAAAATAAATAAAAATGAAGGACCAAACTTAATGACAACAACAACAAAAATGTAACATAGATTAATAGAAAGCCCTGAAGCTCAACAACCAACAGACCAACTGCATTAGGACAGGATCAGGAAATGTAAAATGACTAAGACTTCCAATTCTTTCCCTAAGGCTGACCAGAAAGCTTGAAATCACTCCTTCTAAAATCTACTTAGAAATTCCGGATAAAATATAATGTATATCCTTTTAAGTGCATAGCTGAATTTGCCCCCCAAAATGTAAGGAAAATATCTTCTGACCCAAGTCAAAGAAGTAAATGAAAAGCAAAGTAAAAATGTATGACGGAACGCTAGGACTACCCTAGAAGTATAGGGGATAGGAAGAGAATGCTAATGTCAATAACCAGGGTTTGGTCCAATGAGTGAGTAAGTGAAGAGACTGAAAGTCACTCAGTCCTGTCCAACTCTTTGTGACCCCATGGACTATATAGTCCATGGAATTCTCCAGGCCAGAATACTGGAGTGGGTAGCCTTTCCCTTCTCCAGAGATCTTCCCAACCCAGGGATCTAACCCAGGTCTCCTGCATTGCAGGAGGATTCTTTACCAATTGAGTTATTAGGGAAGCCCTATATGAACTAGGAATTTAGAAATAAGATTCGTTATAAACCTTGGGCCTATAAGTAATATCTTACTAAAGTAATGCACAAAAAAAAGTTATATGCACCTATCAGCATAGGGAACAACAGGAAGCACATCTGTCTCCACCTGCACTATAGGTAGGAAAAGAAAAAGTCTTCTTTCAGCCTTTGTAACCATTGAATTACTCATGTGCATAACAGGTATAAATTTACACTACCCAATTGGCCTGCAAGTCTCAGTTGCTGAAATTCATATGAAAAGTGTTTTCAAGCTGATGACAGCCCTGGGGTAGCAGGAAGAAGCAAAAATAAATCTAGTCATAGTGACATGCCCTTAATGCTATAGAATAGGATTCCAAAAGACCAAGTTCCACTGAAGATGAGCTCACAATCCAAAGACAGAACCCACAAAGGCACGATCCACAGAAAATAGTCAGTAGGTGGAATAAACATCAGGCTCAGACCTACAAGAGCTTTAGATACAAAGACTATACAAAAAACGTGTTTAAATACTTAAAGTAATAAAAAATAATAAAATAGCAAGATGCTATGAAAAGCAAGGATAGGCAGAAGAAAAATGACCAGACAAAACTTCTAAAAATGAGAAGATAATCACTGAAATTTTAAAAACTTAATGCAAGGGTTAAACCAATTAGGCAGAGGTAAGGAAACACTTGGTGAGTTAGGAGAGATTATCTGAGAAAATTATCTAAAATGCACCAAAGAACAATATAAAGATAGAAAATACATATTTTTTAAAAATCTAAGAAATAGCAGTGAATGCAAAGGAAAATGAATATGAGTTACAGAAGCAGACACTAAAAAGAATGAAAGAGGGAACCCAGTCAAAGAATAGTTGAGAATTTTTCAGAATTGATGACAGACCTGGTTCTCAGATTTAGGAAGCATGAGTCCTAAGTAGGATATATAAAAATAAATTCACATGGAGATATATCATTAAGAAGCTACAGAACACATAAGCAAAGTAAAGCTCTTAAAAATGATGCAAGAAAAGACACTGCATGAAAAAAAAAAAAACAGATTAAAGCAGACTTCTCAAAATCAGAGGTTAAAGGAGATGGAACGATCTCTTCAAAGTACCAAACAAATATAACTGTCAACCAAGGATTCCAAACTCAGCTAATATATAAATCAAAAGAAATATATGCTGACAGAATGAATCATTAACAGAACATCTCAGAAGAAGCCACCAAAGGATGTACTCCAGGAACAAGGAAATGAAACCAGAAAGAAGAGGAAAAAAAGACTGCACTGAGCAAAGAAACTGGGAAAATATGAGAAAAGTCTTAACATTCACTAAACGCTGGGCTGGAAGAAGCACAAGCTGGAATCAAGATTGCCGGGAGAAATATCAATAACCTCAGATATGCAGATGACACCACCCTCATGGCAGAAAGTGAGGAGGAGCTAAAAAGCCTCTTGATGAAAGTGAAAGAGGAGAGTGAAAAAGTTGGCTNTGCTGTGATTCATGGTGTTGCAGAGTCAGACATGACAGAGCGACTGAACTGAACTGAAGTTTCTTTTATAAAATAACAATAATGACAATTGATATGAGTCATAAAAAAACAATGTGAAATTAAAATAGTTGGCAAATCAGACAAAATAGGAGAAATATGACTAAAGTTAATAATATAGATCAGAAGGTTCAGTTCAGTTCAGTTCAGTCGCTCAGTCATGTCCGACTCTTTGCGACCTCATGAATCACAGCACGCCAGGCCTCCCTGTCCATAACCAACTCCCAGAGTTCACTCAGACTCACGTCCATCGAGTCCGTGATGCCATCCAGCCATCTCATTCTCGGTCATCCCCTTCTCCTCCTGCCCCCAATCCCTCCCAGCATCAGAGTCTTTTCCAATGAGTCAACCCTTCGCATGAGGTGGCCAAAGTACTGGAGTTTCAGCTTCAGCATCATTCCTTCCAAAGAAATCCCAGGGCTGATCTCCATCAGAATGGACTGGTTGGATCTCCTTGCAGTCTAAGGGACTGTCAAGAGTCTTCTCCAAGATTAATTTTAAACTTTATGAAGTCAAGTAGGCTTATAAATTTTTAATGATAACCATTAAAAGAAAACAAAGGTAATATAAAATTTCCAGATAAGAAATGAAGAAAATAAATAAGAAAAAGGTGGTCAGCAAAACAGAGGGAAGGAAAAGAGGAGTAAAAAAGACAAAGAAAAAGGATAAATAGTATGTAAATATGATAGAACCAATTGTAAATATCGGTAACCACTAAATTGACTGAAATTTAGATAGAAAATTTAAAGTCATCTATATGTCTGGCAACCTACTCCAGTATTCTTGCCTGGAAAATCCCATGGATGGAGGAACAGTCCATGGGGTCGCAAAGAGTCAGACACGACTGAGCAACTTATGACTATGACTATGATATATCATTTATAAAGAGAAACAAATTAAGATGTAAGACCATGAAATTTTGGAAGATGGAAAACTTGTAAATCAACTATATTTCAGTAAAAAATAAAAATTAAAAGATGGAAATTACATTTTTTATGTCCTACTCAGTGTGGACATTCATACATTGTATTGTGATTATATCAATGTATTTGATTACTGCATGCTGCCTCAGACCCTGTGGTGCTATTATGTAATATTATGTCCATGTACTGTGGGCTTTAGATATGGGCCTATATAAGTTTTTTATTTTTTTTTTAAAGTTTAAGATAAAGAATTGTTAGACATGGTATCCATCAGGGCAAAGGATTAAAGGAAAGATTCTCAGGAAGATGGAGCAATTCCAAATGAATAACATAACCTCCAAGTATACAAGAAATGAATTGACATGAATTACATGAATATATATATGGAAGTCTTTATACATCTCCACTGGTTCTTGATAGATCAAAAAGAAAAAAAAAATTCTACGGATATAGCAAACTTCAACCACAAAGTCAACAAGCTTAAACCGAAGGACAAATATGGAATCCTGCAGAGAAGTTAATTAGCTATTATAAGACTTTAAACAATCTGAAATTGTTCCTGGAATCGTGTATCAGGTGGAGAGACTGGTCAAATGACCTCTAGGATCCTAACTAACTCTGGGATTGTTTAGTCTAGTTTCAATAAATATTTTGCTCAAACGTTTAAAATTTGGGCTTCTTTCCCCTCCTTTTTTCAAAACTGGGTAAAGCTCTAGGATGAGTTATAGCTTGAGGTATAAACCTCAACATGCCCACTGTGTTCCACTTTGAGTTTGGAGTGGGGTGGGGATCATCAAGCTAAACCCAAAGAAAACTCCATGGGTGTAGTCCAAAGGGAACCAAATCAAACGAACCAACAATTTTGCACAAATTCCCATGAGCCAAAACCACTGAATTTCACTCAGCAACAAAGACCTATATTAGACGCCCCTCATCAGCTGGAGCCAAATTTTCCTAAACCTCAGACATGTCAGGCACTATTCAGTTTGCAAGATGAGCAAAAGGCTAGCTTTCAAAAGCATTAACTCAAAACTATTCCAGTTTCTATAACATTCTGGAGTCTTTACAATACAACATTTTGGAGTCTTTACAATGGAATAAAATTAGAAGGAATAAATCACACAAGGCAGCAATACCCTCTGCCAGGCAGCAATATTTCCTCCCAGACATTCACCATGGGGAAAAGAAAAAGAATTTGTGTACTGATGTTCAACAAACAAATGACAGCAGCGTTCTAGAAGGAAAAAAAAATAAATAATAGAGCACACATTGAAATAATATAATGGGCTAAATTTATAACTAACATATCTACAGACAGATTTGGTCCAAACATGTATATACAATTACTGTTCTACTGTTATAAAAACAGATAAGGACAAAAGGGAGCCATCGTTTAATTGGTTCATAGAGTAACTACTTGTATAGAAAACAGTTTTTGTGTACTCATGTATGAATTTACACTGAAAATTTATGATATCTGAGTGTCCCTTTTTAGAGAGTCCAGTTAATCTATTTACTTTATATAATTTTTNAACAGATAAGGACAAAAGGGAGCCATCGTTTAATTGGTTCATAGAGTAACTACTTGTATAGAAAACAGTTTTTGTGTACTCATGTATGAATTTACACTGAAAATTTATGATATCTGAGTGTCCCTTTTTAGAGAGTCCAGTTAATCTATTTACTTTATATAATTTTTGAGGGAAGCATTAGGGAGATATTATCTTCACTGATGCTTACTTTATCCCCCTGGGTGGGGGGCCTGGGAAGGGCAATAGTGGGGAGAGGGAAAGATGGATGGAAGAAAACTTAGCAGGAGCATCATCTGTCCTATGAGCTTCTAGATCCTTTGGCTTTTCCTTAAATTCCTTTCTACTTTTGTACATGTCATTCCATCTCTCTGTAATGCCACCCAGAATTTGAGATCAGTCTTAAAATCTGTACACAGATATCATATGGCAGGATTTCTTTTCCTACATGAAAGCTATTTATAACTTAATGGTATGTCATACGACTCAAGCATCCCAAAAAAAGCAAATACAGTTAGTTTTAATTCCCCCAAGCAAACTATCAGCTCCTTGAGAGCAGGCATGGTACCTCAGTGTTTGTCAGGACCAGGTACCACTATACCTCCCCAGCTCTTCTGGTGAGTATGCGCTGGTTTAGACTGGGCTTCAAACAACTTAGAGTCTAATAAGATAAAGAACTGGGCAGTAGGGGCGGGGGTGGCGGGAGACAATTAAGACAACTTCAACACAAAATCCACTGAGGTGTATATAAAAATAGAAAGGAAATGGGTCAGGTGTTTTTTAGTGGGCAGACTGTGCTTATTGGTAGAGGAAGACAAAGACAGGCTGATCAATGAAGATCTTAACCTAAGAACCAGAAATGGCAGAATGCACTATTATAGGCTGAGGATCAGCTAAAATTCCTCCTTCCTACTTTGACAGCTTGACCAAGACTAGAAATAACTGGCCATTAAGCAAGCAGTTTTGTTTGTTTTTTTAACTAGGGCAGGATAAGACGGAGTGGATACAAGTAATAGATGAAGGTAATTACAGAAACAGACATTCCACAAACATGCATTTAAAACCCATTTTCCCCAGGCAGCGTGTTATCAGGAAAGATGGGGAGTGTGAGGCACAGTACAGGAGAGGAAGGCAAAGATGGCTAGAACACAGATAACATTTGTCCTTAGTATGTTCACTGTACAGGGAGGGATACAGACGGACAAGTAAGACAGCATGATAAGGGCCCTGTATCAATTACCGTAGGTACAACAGGAAGGGTATGAACACTCCTATCCGAGAGAACCAGAAAAGTTCTTAATGAGTGACTTTTAAAAGTAACTCAGGACATTTGGGGCTTTTCAGGTGGTGTAGTGGTAAAGAATCCGCCTGCCAATGCAGGAGGCTCAAGAAACTCGGGTTCGTTCCCTGGGTCGGGAAGATCCCCTGGAGAAGGAAATGGCAACCCACTGTAGTATTCTTGCCTGGAAAATTCCATGGACAGAGAAGCCTGGTGGGCTACAGTCCATGGGGTCACAAAGAGGCCAACACAACCGAGCAAACGAGCGTGAGGCAGGACATTTTTACATAACATTTACGTGGCTCATAACAACTGAGCCACTAAAATAAAAATTTGACAACCTGATTTGAACATAATTGCCATTACAGTGAAAGAAAGNAAGAGGCCAACACGACCGAGCAAACGAGCGTGAGGCAGGACATTTTTACATAACATTTACGTGGCTCATAACAACTGAGCCACTAAAATAAAAATTTGACAACCTGATTTGAACATAATTGCCATTACAGTGAAAGAAAGATTTCTATATCAGTGCTACTTCTCCATTTTGGAATAATATACAATTAGACACAAAAACAAAGCTCTCCATTGTTCTGTTTACAACAAACTGTCAGCACCGAATATTTCATACTAGGAACTGTGTTCTGTTTTGTCGTTTCATTTTCTGGCCCTTGTTCAGGTATATTTTCATGTGTCGAAATAGCACCTGATGATGTACATTTTCAGGCTACCAAAAGTAGGAGAGAACAACTCTCAACTTTAAAATAACTCGAGTCTTTTCTTGTTCACTGAATAGTAATTGATTTTTCACTTTTTTCTCTTCTTAGCTCCCCTCTTTTCTTCTAATACTCATATCATTCAACAAAACACAAGCAAACAAAAAGCCCAAAGCCAACATTCCATATAAAACGTCAGGGAGCCTGGACGAGGAGGTGGGAGGTCCACCAGACCTCACTCACTTCCCGTTTCAGAGCCCCTTCCCGGTCCTGCAGGGAACTGGAGAATCAGCTGTTTCACCCCTAGTTTCTCTAGCCTGGAAATGCAATTTCTGGCTTGAGCGACAAATTCCACTGGAACAAAGCCAACAAACAGCATGCCCCATGGATTCATTATAACGGTATTTTTAACTCAATTGGCATTATGTGCACATTCAAGGGAAAGGACATCTTAGAGAACGGTGAACCCAGTAAGAGCTACAAGTTCAGAAGCGTAGAGCTAGGAAAATTCACTGCCTTTGTCTTTTAGAGGAAAGAAGATATGTTCCTGGAGGTGAAATAACACAGTTCCGTCAGTTCACTCGTTCCCCAGTACAAGGATGCTGACCACACACCAGGTACTCACGGAGGTGCTGGGAGTGCTGCAATGAACCAAACAGAAAAGGACCCTGTTCTTGTGGCACTCACAAGAGTGCTGAGAGGAGACAGGCCGTAAATAAAAGAGAGAAAGATAAGAAAATATGAGGGCCATGACGAGGGAAAACAGAGGGATGTCTTCGAGAGAGTAACCAGATACATGACTTTAGACTGGGAGGTCAGAGAAGCCCTCGGTGGGGAGGTAACATTTAAACTAAGACCTGAGTGTCAAGAAGGGAATGAGACCACAGACCCAAAGGCAAGAATAACCTCTTCTTATACTAGGAACTCAAAGCCCACTGAGACAGGAGCCAGGGGAAGGAAGGAGTAAGTCTGAGGGGCCAGGAAAGGCCAATTGTGCAGGCTTTGTAAACAATGTGAACGAATCTGGGCTTTATTCAAAGTTCATCGAAGACCTTTTTGTAGTACTGTAATCAGGAGGATGATTAGATCTGCTGTACATTTTAAAAGGCTCATTTTGTCTACTGAGTGGTGAATGGTCTGTGAGACGGCAAGAGAGCAATTGAGAGGAAAGTTGCTGAAATACTGATTAGGGCAGCCACAGTCAAGCTGGTGACTTGCTGATGGGCATGAAGAAAAGGGCAATCAAGAGTGACTGGAGCCATTTACAGAGATGAGGGCAGCTGAAGAAGGGCAGTTACGGATGAAGATTACGAGTTCCTTACAATACGTTACCTTTTAGATGACCGTTAAATATCCAAGTAGAGATGTCAAGGACATGATTAGATATAGAATTATCTAATTATATTTTATCTAATTATACATATAATACAGAATTTATATAGAATATAGATATTAGATTAGATATCAAAGCTGGGATAAAGATCTGACAGCCAATGATACAAAGATTATATTTATAACCATGGGAATGAATAAGATCCCAAAGACATCAAGAAGAGAAGAGTTCATCCAAAGATGAAGCCACCAGCGTTAAGGGCTCTTGGAGAAGAGGAGGCAAACAGACAAGGGACTGCCAAGTGGGTCAGGGAACAGGATAGTGTATGAGTCCATGTGGATCCTCTAGGAAGGCAACACCAAGATGGGACTAGACATATGAAAGATACAAAGGAGATGGGATGAGGAGGAGGTGAAGAAAGCTTCAGGCTTTTTGTGGGTCTGACATCTATGAAAGGGGAGGAAGATGGATGGAGGCAGGAAGAGCTTCGGGTCACAGTTCAGTTCTAAAGAAGGCTTGGTCTGGCCAAGGGGGACTTCCTGATCCAAAGAAACAGAAGAACCTCATGTAGTGAGACCGTTCCAGTTCTAGTACCCCCTTCATGCTCGCTTATTGGCTGGGAACACTCAGGAAGTCTGGGCTTTGTTCCCACTGTAACGGATCTAAGAGCATAAGAGCTAGAGGCTGTCACTGAGCTATCATCCTGAGTGACATATGCTCATGAAGGGAACCCTGGGGAGACACCTCCACAGCCACCACATTGCGATGGTACAAAAACCAGTGGTAAAAGACTCAAAGAGGAAGAAGCAGTTAACCTTCTCAAATGCTGCTTAGACATCGAGTAACACAAGAATGGGCACGTGACCACGGTTTCTCACAACACGGAGGTCATCAATGACCTCAACAAGAGCCATCTCGGGAGGGCAGAGAAGACAGAAGCCCAACTGGAGAGGGCCAAGGGATGAAGAGAAAGCGAAGGAGTGTAGACAAGAAGACAGACAACTCTCTTCAGGTAGTGTTGCTGGGAAGAGGGAGTAAAGAAGTGGGAAACAGTTGAAAGGGATATGGGTAAACGAAGTAACATTACTAGAACATACTGATGAGGAGAATCCCTTTAGATTTGAAAAATCACTGATGCTGCAGGAAGAAGAAAATTCCAAGTGCTGTATACTTGAGACAAGAGAAGAAGGCTTCAGGAAACAAATGCAGGATTAACCTCTGGAAGGGACAGGGGAGTCTAACCAGAAGAGGAAGGAAGCCAGAGAGTTAGGCACTGACGCAGGCTGGCAGATTCTGCAGTGGGAGAATGAGGGAGGACCTGTCTGACTGGGTCTCTTCACTCAGTCAAGTATGACGCAGCTGAGAGTAAAGGGAAGGGAAAGGAATATAGGAATTTTGAGGAGAAGTGAATGAGGAAATAGTCATCTCTGAGAGTAAGACAGCAAACAAACCAGGAAGGCGTAATTACGTCTATGTGGCCGTAGTGTGTCTCTCTTTGAAGCATGTGGGCATGAATTTGGAGTAAGACCCATCAACACGATTAACACTTTTCTCTTAGCAATATTTAGGGGCCTCAGTGTAGGCGCAGGGTAGGTGGCTGATTAGGCTTCACAAGAGAAGGGTTTTTGCTGAGTACACAACAGGGAAAGAGGTGGAGGAATTTATGGTGTTTCTTGGCCATGGCTCCATCTGATGGTAGTTACAGTGGCTGAAAGGCTGCAGCTCCTTCCACTTTCCAAACTCCTAGAAAAACCCCTTCTCTTCTCCTCTGCTTGGGCAACCTCTGCACTTACTCTTCTTTTGTTGCTAATGAAACTCACAGATATCAAAGCTTATAGTGCAAACATCTGCTGCATAAGTTTATTTTTGTTTTAACTGAATTTAATGAAGTTTTTAAAATTTTGTTCTTTTATAATGAGGATTGGATTTTAAGACATCATTGAATTTAAATATCTCTTATTTGGATGGCAGATGAAAGGACCTTTTGATAAAAATAAACCAAAGAGCTCAACGTGACATCTTCTTAAGTCTTTGCCAGGATAACAGAGTAAGACATTTTTGCTGAGGTATTATATTTAGCTTAATAATTCTATCCAGATCTCAAATGTACATAAAATGGTAGTTTTTTTTAAAGAAACAATATCATCACATTAATCTTTTTTGGCAGTTTGCCCAAGGTAGGTGCAACCAGAAACTCCCCATTTATTTGAGCAAATCTTTACACTTACATACTGTCTTCAAGGGGCTTCCCAGGTGGTAAACGGTAAACAACCTGCCTGCCAATCAGGAGACCAAAGAGAGGCGCGTTTGATCCCTGGGTCAGGAAGATCCCCTGGAGGAGGGCATGGCAAACCCACTCCAGTATTCTTGCCTGGAGAATCCCATGGACAGAGGAGCCTGGTGGGCTACAGTCCATAGGATCGCAAAGAGCTGGACACGACTGAAGTGACTTAGCACACGCATGAACTAGCTTCATGTAAAAACATTTGGCCAAAAAGATGCTAGTATTTACACCCATCCTGTGCCAAAACTGAAACCTTTTAATCAGCAGCTTTCTATTATAATCTTAAAACTATGGCTTACTTACTGCAGAATGATTCTTAATTCTTATATAAATACAACACCAAGGTAAGTACTTGGAGAAAATATAAATCATTGTTTGTGCTCAGAGATTTGAATTTCTTGTCAAACCCCCAAGTTTGGCAGTTTAAGCCCACGGTAGTATCGTAAGGGGTTCCAGGCAACAAGGAGAGAGAACTGCCAAGAAACGCTGGCCTTCTCCCATGACCCAACCGCCCACGCTAGGAAAAATGACTGGGAAGCACATTTGTCAAGAACAGAACCTTCTCTACGGAACAACCACCCAAAATCCAAACTATAAACAGCCACTCATTCAAAGGTCCTATTTTTAACAATAAGAACACCTGAGTTATAAAAATGTATGTTTTTTCTTCTCCGAGCTCCTAAAAATCAACTGCATTTTTAAAGTTTGTGTATACCTGAGACCACCAAAAAAAAAAAAAAAAATCAGGCTATCATTCTATGAAGTTTTAATGATCCAAGGATTCCCAAAGGGACTGTTACAGGGCTGTTTCTTTATTTTCAGTATTTGAGCATGAAGACATGAAGCTACACTTTCAGGAAGCTGCTGTGTTGGGAAATTTTTGACTGCCAAATCAGCCATCCAGATCCATCCAGCATACTGTAGCAAGCAGGGGTACCCAGAGTCCAGAATCAACACACTGCAGCTGCAGTCAACAGCAGCCCCGCAGCACAAGGCCAAGAGGACAGAAAATGGGACAGGTTATAGCACAGAAGGACCCAGAGGACAATGAACAGTGAAGAATGGGTAGTGGACGTGGTGGGGGGCAGCAGAGGACACACCCCCCACACACAGAGCAGACAACACAACCACGACTATGTCAGTTCTGGGAACAGACTGACAGGACCGAAATGATGTAGAAACTAGGTCATTGTGAGAAATGAATACCACCTCCTCATCTCAGGCTCTTAAGAAAAGAAAGAAGCTAAATTTGAACCTTTGATGAGCTCGTATTTTAAAGAGAATACTGAATTGTAGGCAAAGGAAGTTGGTTTTTTTTATTTTTTTTTTCAAACAGGGCTGAGGATTATAAGTAAAATTTGAATTTCTTATTCCTTAACATCAAAGAATATCAATCTTTCCATCTTTCCTGGGTAACGGAGAAAAAGACAAGTTATTCTCTTTTGAAGTGTTCAGATGAAAGTGCCAGGTGAGGAGGGAGCACTGCTGATAATTTGTGGTTCATCAACCTTAGCTGTCATCAACATGATTAATGTTACCATGCTTTATTACTGTGAATATTCCTGGAAAAACAATGAAATCCTGGGTCACTCATATTATCACACGGGAAAACAGTAGGGTGCCTAAGACTATGTAGCCTGGGGCCAGGTTGAATCCTGGCTCTATCACAGCATAGTCCTGTGACCTTTGCAGGTTACCCAGTGTTTCTGTGCTTCGCTTTCCTTGCCCCTAGAGCAAGGATATTATTTATACTTACTTCATAGCAGAGGTGAAGGAATTAATTACCCCACGCTAAATCACTGTATCAGTGAGGATCCCTACAGGAAACAGATGCACATGCTATTCATTGAAGGTCTTTTTACAAAGATGTGGGACATACAGGGGAGCCCCCAAAGAACACGCTGAGGCCTGCAGCTTGTATCCGTGGATCTGATATCAACCCCTGGGGCTTACACAATATCAATACAAAGGGAAAGGAAGGCAACTGGAATCCAGAGGAGAGAGAATTTCTGAGCACAGGCTGCCTGAAGAAGTAACTCATCTGATCAAGGTGACCTTGCAGGGAAAATCTGGGGGGAAGCGACTTCAATGTCCCTTCCCCTCTCATCTCCCGCTGGGACGTTCCACTGTCCAAAACTGCCCAGCAGCTTGTGGGCAGGAAGCATGTTGCTGAGCCCACAACCTGTCTAACAACCAAGACAGAGACCAGGTAGAAAAGGGAAGACAGGAGGCCTGGAGGCACAAAGAGACCCAGCTCAAGCACTTCCAGGCACCAAAACCATCTGACCATTTTAAACATCCTAACTTCCACAAATGCACATTAACTCTACAATAATGAATTATGTCATACCAGTCGGTACCAGCTGTGAAGAACAGATCCTCTACACATTGCAAGATTAATATACCCAAACCTTCACTTTGACCTGATCAGGGCTCAAGAACTCCTTATTTATTCAATTTATGATGACCCATGAGAAAGGAAATACCCTAGGAACTAGCTGAAGCATTTCTCAGATCGCCCAGTAAGAATCTACTATGATATTCTGCAGTCAAGCCAAAGCCACGAAGAGAAGTGAGGCGAGGGACAGCCTGGGACGGATTCTCCTGAGCCTGAGCTTCTACCACAGAACAAATGGAGAGTCACGAGCGGAGGGGAGGACTGTATGCAATCCGGATTTTCACTTATTGTGAGTAAAGACTATCTAATTATGAGATATACGCATTGTAAAAAAAAATGCTTGGAAATAGCCACCTGAAACCTGCTTTCTTATCTCATCACTTAGAAATGTACTGTAAAAATTTCAGATTATGAAGAGATTAACGTCTAAATGCAAAATGTAAGAATTAAACATCAGGTCATAAAATGCTATTGTCACACAGTTTAATAATAATGTACATTTCCATATATATTTGGTCACAAAGCCAAATACAATGCAAGTGTCATTTTAAATGTTGTTAATAAATCACATTTTTATATTCTAACTAAATTCAAAGTACAAGAAACTACACCTCATTTGATAAGTGAGGAAAAGTGAAAACATCTCTTTATGTAATTAGAATATTATTAAATTTTTATTAGAAATAAATGTTATAATGTAATATTTACCAATATAGTTATATAGACTAGGATAATTCTTCCTTTTAATCTACATGCCAAATTATTGTGTAATTTAAAACATCCCTAAAGGGATTTTCAGTATTGTGGTAAAAGAGAAAATTAATCTAAAAGGGTGATAAACAGTAGTGTAATAAGGAAGAGCCTTTTGTATTCTATTACAAGTTAATCACTAAAGGGACATTGCCTATAAGCTTAGGCTATACATAATGGCTGTCTCTGGGAACCCTGTTTCCCAGGTAATGAGCATTAAGCTAAAATACCCAGAAAACTCCTGACGAGGCCAAACTGTGAGTAACTGCAGGGAGGAAAAAATTAATGCATCCCCTCCGGAGGCTGATGGGAACCAGGAAGTGTTTGACTTTACTCCCTCCCCTTTAAGTATAAAAAGAGCCTGGGTTCAAACTCAGGCAGAATGGTTCTTCGGGGGCATGAGTCCACCATCTTCTTGGTTTGCTGAGTCAAGTCATTATTGCTTGCCCCAACAACTCATCTCTCAATTACTGGCCTCTCGTGCAGTGAGCAGCATGAGATTAGACTCGGTAACACCAGTATAAAGTAATGAGATAACTAGATAAAAAGGCAGAGACCAACTCATATTTTCTCTGTAAGACCTCAAACAAGGGGTTTAAAGTCATCCTGTAGACAAGTGCCTGAAGGGTCTCAGCTGGGAAGGAGTAAGATTGGTGCAACCGTTGACAGTGACAAAGCTGGCAGGCAAAATGACCTGGCCGTGAGAGTGCAAGCAGGAGGCCGGCTGGAAAGGCCGATGGGCAGGGACCTCGTGTGAGCAGGAGCCTGAACTGAGGGTAGGATGGGGAATGGGCACACAGGTGCAGACAAGAAAGGGAGGCTGCGATGGGGAGAGAAAGAGGAGGAGGAAGGCGGGGGGGAGCAGACAGGGAAGAAAACTGGACCGCTCTAGCTACCGACTAAACAGAGGGCAAGGGTACAGAAGGGCTTGAAACAACCTCAAAGTCTCAAGTATAAACACTGCTGCGTGCCGTTTATATGAGAAGGATCAGGAGGAGGGGCAGATGGGTGATGGCACTAGGCTAATAAAACAACAAAGAGAGGACTTCTCTGGGGGTACAGTGACTAAGAATCTGCCTGCCAACGCAGGGGACACCAGTTTGAACCCCAGTCTGGGAAGATTCCGCATTTTTTAGTTGCCTCGGGCAACTAAAGGCCCGTGTGCCACAGCTACTGAAGCCCAGGTGCCCAGAGTCTGCAGTCTGCAATAGGAGAAGCCGCCGCAACGAACAGCCTGTGGGCCACAACGAGGGAAGCCCCCGCTCACCGCAGTCAGAGACAGCTCACACACAGCAGCATAGCCAATCAAATGTATAAATAAATTATTAAAAAAAAAAAACAAAAACAAAGAAGACATCATCCAGACAGAAATGACCAGAGGCAGAGGGAAATGCAGAAACAGGACAATCCACTGATGAAGATGTGAACTCCAACAAAGAAAATATACAGATATATCACAGCAACAGGGGCTGGAGGTAGGGCTGCCAGATACAATGCAGGATGCCCAGTTACATTTGAATTTCAGATAAACAATGAATCCCTTTTTGGTATAAGTACGACCCAAGCAACATTTAGGACGCATTTATACTAAAACTTTATTCATTGTTTATCTGAAATTCAAATGTAACGGGGTGGCCTCTGTTTTCATTTGCTGAATCTGGCAACCCTAGCTGAGGAAGTGAAGACACAGATGAACTTCTGAAAGAGGCAGACTGAGCTGGAGACAAAGGCCTACCTTTGGTAAATTGGTAAAAAGAAACATGAAACCAAAGGAAACGAACCCATGTTCAAATTTTTTAAGACCCCCTAATTTCCCCGAAGTAACCACTACCATTCTTTTCATAACGTGATGGCCAAATGGAGACATGCTGGACTTAGGCTTAGTTTAAGGTTACGGTACTAGATCATTTAGAATCATGCTCTAAAAGAATTTTATTGGGGAAGTCTCATGCTTGCTTTTCCATCCGTACTTCCAGCCTTAGAGAGGTTGAAAACAACAGGTAAACAGCCAAACAGCTTTTCAATATACTAAAGCTGTGCTATATGACTCACAGTTCAAATAAAATGTGTCTAACAAAGAATGATGGCTTTATCACTGAGATGTTTTCTGAACCTCTATTCATTACTTATTTTGTCAAGTAATCTCCAAGGGGAAATTTTTTTAGTGTACCTACACTTTAATACATTGACTGGAGGCTATTTAATATACAACCCTATCGTACTCTGAAACTATTCCTTAAAGGGGAGGCAATGTGTGAGGTGAAACAGAAGAGTTAGACTCAATATTTTTTTTCATGAGAGAACAGTGTGCTGTACTTAAAATATACATAGGCCTGACTTTCAAAAGTGACACAAAGGTGGTGGTAGTGTAACAGCATATGAGACAGTGGTGGTCATAAGCGGTGCAAGCGTAAAACACCATTGCCCTTATCAACACACACAGGCCCGGAGCAAGTCAGTACCTGGCTGGACTCTGACAAGACCCACCAGGAGGCTCTTTAAACCGTGTCTGAAGCAAGACACAGGCAGAGACGTAGGCAAGAGAAGGAAGGGAACTCTTAAAACACCACTCAGTTGCATCTGACTCTGTGACCCCATGGACTGTAGCCCGCCAGGCTCCTATGTCCTTGGGATTCTCCAGGCAAGAATACTGGAGTGGGTAGCCTTAACCCTCTCCAGGGGATCTTCTCAACCCAGGGATCAAACCTGGGTCTCCTGCATCACAGGCAGATTCTTGACCATGTGAACCAGCAGGGAAGAGCCCAGAGATTTTAGGACCTTCCTAAATTAGGTCCCATGGTCTTCCAGCTCCTGACTGATGCTTGTGTATGTTTTAGGAGGTGAATTATGAGGCAGGGACTCCCGGCTGCCTCCCAGCAGTCCTTCTCCCCTTCTTCCCAGTCACCAAGCCCCAGATGTTAGCTGGGCACCTGGCCTCCCAGCCTAAAGATTCATATTCCTCTGCCTCACTTACTGCCTGGTGTGGCCACCTGACTAAGCTAAGACCTAATGAAATCCAAGTGGAAATGTCATGTGGGAATGCCAACCGTTCTCTCTAAGCAGCAGCGGCTGCAGTCTTCTCCTCCTACTCCTTCCTCCTGCCAGGAAGGAGTATTTCTGGGCTGCCATCTTGTACTACGATGTGATGTGGTAGGGAAGGTGGTCATGGAGCTGTTTGTTGGTCATTGAGCTGGACTGCCTACCTCCAGGTTTCCGTTATGTGAAGTAATAAATGCTCATATCTTTAAGCCATATTAAGTTTTTCTGTCACTCACAGATGAATTAACACCTCACTGATTCAACTAGTTGAATCATCATCATTGATTCAGCTACACACACACACACACACACACACACACACAAAATATACCAAAGTGTTTACAGCCTAACATGTGATAGAAACCCAATGCATGTTAGTTCTTCTTTATTTGGTATGACATGACTACAATCAACCTAAAATATACAGACATCGGTTCACTTCCCATTATCAGATAGAGGAGGTAACTATTAGCCACCATAGAAGGACACAGCCAAAACAAGCTTTGTTCTTGTTCTTCACCTGTTAGAATCACCCTTGAAAGTCATCAAGCCTTCAGTATCTCACAGGTATCTTCAAATTGGATTTGGATTTCTGGTTTTGTTTTTCTTTTTTTAATAATTTTCTTTAAATTATTTAGGGCTTTCCTTGTGGCTCAGCTGGTAAAGAATCCACCTGCAATAAGGGAGACCTGGGTTCAATCCCTGGGTCAGGAAGACCCCCTGGAGAAGGGCATGGCAACCCACTCCAGGATTCTGACCTAGAAAATTCCATGGACTGTACAGTCCATGGGGTGGTAAAGAGTTGGGCACAACTGAGCGACTTTCACTTTCATTTTTTTGTTTTTGGCTCTGCTGGGTCTCTGCTGCTGTGTGGGCTTTTCTCAAGCAAGGGCTGCTCTCTACTTGCGGTGCACAGGCTTCTCATTGCAGTGGCTTCTCTTGTTTCAGGGCACAGGATCTAGGGCATGCGGGCTCCGCAGTTGCAGCTCCTGGGCTCCGGAGCACAGGCTCAGCAGCTGTGTCACACGGGCTTAGTTGCCCTGTGGGATGTGGAATCTTCCCAGACCAGGGATCAAACCCATGTCTCCCGTATTGTCAGGCAGACTCTTTACCACTGAGCCATCAGGGAAGCCCCTGACTTTCTTTAATTTGCTGCTTATTCAAGGCAGAGGTTTATCTGTCCAGCTTGTTGCTTCTCTTGATGCCCTCTTCTCTGGCATCTCCAACATCTTGTCCTTTCACAGAACTTCTCTCCACCTCCAAGTGGTACACAGGCAGGGCTATCAGTGAGTCTGGTGGAATATACGTAAAGAGGGTATCCCATCCTCTAGAGATAGATTTGTCTGGGAATAGGCATGATCCCAGAATCCTCACATCGGCATTTTATTAATGCTAGCAGGAAAGATAAAGTCCTGTTTGAAGGTTGTGGTTTTGCAAACCTGTAACCTTGGAGCTGCCAGCCACAGGGAGGAAAGTGAGCCTGACGTCAACACATTTCTAGACTTCCTAGTAATGTAAGCCAATAAATGTCTTTCTCTTTGATTTGAGGTGGGTTTTTATCTCTTGTCATTGACAAAGTTCAGTAGGCTAACATTAGATGGGCCATTTTGCATGGTTCAATGACATATTAAGGATAAAATAGATTGGGAAACTTCAGAATCAACAATCTTTTAGTATCTGCATTGGTTGTCTTCTTAGTACTGTAAAATTTTTATTCATATTAATTATATAATATTACTAACATTAGATGGAAACTGGGAGATCTTTGGAGTTATAACTTTAACTAATGTAGATATGAAACTATTGGCATGATTTCCATCCTTCTAATGGGAGGCTACAGTCCATAGGATCACAAAGAGTCAGACACGACTGAAGCAACTTAGCATGCACGTGCAATTCTACTTAAAGAAGCCGATCATGTTTTTACATCATATCAACATACAGAAAATAGTTTTGGTGTGCTACTTAAGTGTTTCATTATTCTGCTGGCTTCCTTGGAAATTCAAATTTTACGGACATGATATAAACATTCCCTCTACCAGAAACATACACAGAGCACAGCAACTTTCAGTAACAATTTCTCCCACTAAAGAAGCAATTCCATTTTTGAAAGTAGCAGGCAGCACAAGTTTGTTACTTAAAAATGGATACTTCCTACTTGTAACAGTAATTCTGATTTTGTCTCAGGGAGAAAAAATGTTGGTGGTTTCATGATAAATTAACCAAACTTAAATAAAAAATAAAAGAAATATTGATTTTCAAAGCTCCTAGTGTTTGAGAGTGAACACAAGTTAGTAAATATACATTTGAATTTCTACAGAGCCATGGATGAATAATATTTTATCTATGAATAAGAATAGTTCCTAATTCCTAACATATTTGGCTATGCACCTAAACTGAGTGAAAATACAGACACTCCTAAGTGAAAACATACTCTACTTCTTTTATCATTTAGATTGAGGCAAAACAGGGTCTCATAAGAGATAAATATTCTTAACAAGCAAATAAAGAATTCTGCCACTGGGGTTTTCTTTTCATTCAACTCTTTAAGCTTTTATAACAAAGTTTTTAGTGTTCTGAAAGCCTTTTACAGCTACAATTATATGAACAATACAATTTAATTAGCATGCATTCAGTGTATGGCTCTATAATAGGAATTTTCATTAATTAAAATAGATGGAAAATACAAAAACGTTAGCTGTAAACAATTTGAGAAACCAAGAATCTAATTTGCCTATTGCACAACAAAGAAAAATACATTGCAATTATGTGAATGATTTTGGCTTGCATAGCAATTACATGTTTATCTAATAATTTCAGACTTCATTCATTTTACAAATATTCAATCGGTGCTTGGGAATCATCAGTGCATAGAACAGAAGATTCCTGTCCTTGCGAAGCTGACATTCTAGCAGAGGAGACAGATAATGTACAACAGAGTGCATAGGTAAATTATAAAGGTCAGATGGTTCTATGGCAAAAAAATAGGAAGTGTAGACTAATATGGGGGGGGGTCAGTGGTCGTGGGGAAGAGGGCTGGGAAGCAGTTTTCACTAAGATGGTCAGGGCATACCTCACTAAAAAGGTGACATGTGAGCAAAGACTTTAAAGAACGGACAGTACGAGCTATGTGGGTATTGGGGGAAGAGCATTCCAGGAAAATGGCTAGGGCAAATGCTCTGGGGCTGAAGATTCCTGGACTGTAAAAATCTGAAGCCTAGTGAGCAAAGCAATGGCACCTCACTCCAGTACTCCTGCCTGGAAAATCCCATGGATGGAGGAGCATGGTGGACTGCAGTTCATGGGGTCACAGAGAGTCAGATGCGACTGAGCGACTTCACTTTCCCTTTTCACTTTCATGCACTGGAGAAGGAAATGGCAACCCACTCCAGTGTCCTTGCCTGGAAAATCCCAGGGATGGTGGAGTCTGGTGGGCTGCCGTCTATGGGGTCGCACAGAGTCGGACACGACTGAAGTGACTTAGCAGTAGAAGCGACTTAGCAGCAGCAGCAGTGAGCAAAGAGGGGAATATGAGAAAATCTGGGCCCCTTTGTTTACAACAGGGAAGCAGACTGTGAGGGCCTTTTTGGTTGGGCTTGTTACATATGTGCGAGGCTGAAGATATAACAAAAATGCAGGGCCCCTTGTTCAAAAAGGAAAAAGTGCTATATCAAAGATATTAAAATATAAAGCTTTTCCTTAAAAATATTTAGCACTTAGAGTGATTATTTATAATTAGGTGAATAACTGTAGTACATGAGTAATGATTAATTTTCAAATTATAAAAAAAGTAGTATGTTGATTTATAATTTTATATAACACAAAAATAATAATACTTTATTAGTATATCTTGATTGATCATACAATTTTTCTGACTAGTTTTTCTACATATTCATTTATTAGATTATAAAAATTTGTATTCCTAGCAATTTCATTTTCAGTTGATGTAACTGAAAACTCTTAGCAAATTCAAGATCATAAATAATTTTTCTTTCAAAAGTTTTCCTTCTTGTGATGATAACTTTCAGGATCTGCTCTCTTAGCAACTATAAAATATAAAGTATTATTAATTATTGTCACCATAGCAGGCAGAGGTGGTCAACTGGACAACCTTCAGTTGTAAAATAATGAAGCTATGGGTATATAATGCACAGATAATTTTTAATTTTGAGAAAGATATTTCTGCTGATGCAATTGTTGGTGGAGTTAACAGTATTTCAGAAGCTGTGACAACAGTGAGAAAAATTTCTTGTAAATTATTTCAAAATGTAAAATTTAGTGTGTCTAAGCTGATGAATCTTATAAAACAATCTCACTAGAAAGGTTTAATTCTTCATACAAATCAGTTGCATTTTAGTTTGAATTTAATTTTACATGCAAATATATACAATGCATTTTAATGTTTCCTCTGACATCTCCTGTAAGTCATGGAGGTTGAATAAGAAACTGTGTAGATTTATAATTTGTACATAATTCAAAACACATGTTTATACATTTGATCACTGTATCTATGATTACAATGAAAATTTTAATTTTAGATTTGTCTTCATTAAGTGGTTCACCTGAAAATTCGTAGGAAAATAGTGTCCTTTTCTGTGGAATGTGATCTTTAAATTTAACTCCTATTTCTAAGCCTGCAGACAGTTTCTTTAAATGTTGCAGCAATTTTCAATAATGTGAATTCGAACCTCTCAGAGAATTCCGTCAACTCTCTGATATGCTTTATTGTAATGTTCATATGTCCATTTTTAATTAATTATTTTTATAGCTGGAAATAGCCTCGCTGTTGCTGTTGCTGCTGTTAAGTCGTTTCAGTCGTGTCCGNAGCACAAGTTGGAATCAAGATTGCCAGGAGAAATATCAATAACCTCAGATATGCAGATGACACCACCCTCATGGCAGAAAGTGAAGAGGAACTCAAAAGCCTCTTGATGAAAGTGAAAGAGGAGAGTGAAAAAGTTGGCTTAAAGCTCAACATTCAGAAAACAAAGATCATGGCAACCGGTTCCATCACTTCATGGCAAATACATGGGGAAACAGTGTCAGACTTTATTGTTTTGGCTCCAAAATCACTGCATATGGTGACTACAGCCATGAAATTAAAAGACGCTTACTCCTTGGAAAGTTATGACCAACCTAAACAGCATATTCAAAAGCAGAGACATTACTTTGCCAACAAAGTAAGGCTATGTTTTTCCAGTAGTCATGCATGGATGTGAGTCGGACTGTGTAGAAAGCTGAGTGCCGAAGAATTGATGCTTTTGAACTGTGGTGCTGGAGAAGACTCTTGAGGGTCCCTTGGACTGCAAGGAGATCCAACCAGTCCATCCTAAAGGAGATCAGTCCTGGGTGTTCTTTGGAAGGACTGATGCTAAAGCTGAAACTCCAATACTTTGGCCACCTCATGCAAAGAGTTGACTCATTGGAAAAGACTGATGCTGGGAGGGATTGGGGGCCGGAGAAGAAGGGGACGACAGAGGATGAGATGGCTGGATGGCATCACTGACTTGATGGACATGCATTTGAGTGAACTCAGAGTTGGTGATGGACAGGGAGGCCTGGCGTGCTGCGATTCATGGGGTTACTAAGAGTCAGACACAACTGAGCGACTGAACTGAACTGAACTGATGGGCCTGGATGCCATGATCTTCATTTTTTGTATGTTGGGAAAAGAAAAGAAATGTTGAGTGAAAAGCCAGCTTTTTCACTGTCCTCTTTCAGCCTCATCAAGAGGCCCTTTATTTCCTCTTCACTTTCTGCCTTTAGGGTGGTGTCATCTGCATATCTGAGGTTATTGATATTTTTCCCAGCATTTTTGATTCCAGCTTGTGATTTATCCAGCCCTGCGAATTTCACATGATGTTCTTTGCATATAAGTTAAATAAGCAGGGTGACAATATACAGCCTTGATGTATTTTGAACCAATCTGTTATTCCATGTCTGGTTCTACTTGTTGCTTTTTGACCTGCATACAGGTTTCTCAGGAGGCAGGTAAGGCGGTCTGGTGTTTCCATCTCTTTAAGAAGATGCCACAGTTTAAGGCTTTAGTATAGTCAGTGAAATAGATGTTTATCTGGAATTCTCTTGCTTTTTCTATGTTCTAACAGATGTTGGCAATTTGGTTCCTCTGCCTTTTCTAAATCCAGCTTGTACATCTGGAAGTTCTTAGTTCATGTACGTTGAAGCCCAGCTTGAAGGATTTTGAGTGTTACTTTGCTAGCATTTGTAATGAGCACAAATGTGTGGTAGTTTGAACATTGTTTCACATTGCCCTTCTTTGGGACTGGAATGAAAACTGACCTTTTCCAGTCCTGTGGCCGCTGCCAAGTTTTCCAAATTTGCTGGCATATTGAGTGCAGCACTTTCACACCATCATCTTTTAGGATTTGAAATAGCCCAGCTGGAATTCTATCACCTCCACTAGCTTTGTTTGCAGTCATGCTTCCTCAGGCCCACTTGACTTCGCACTCCAGGATGACTGGCTCTAGGTGAGTGACCACACCATTGTGGTTATCTGGGTCATTAAAACATGTTTTGCACAGTTCTGTGTATTCTTGCCGCCTCTTCTTAATCTCTTCTGCTTCTGTTAGGTCCTTACTGTTTCTGTCCTTTATTGTGCCCATCTTTGCNAGGATGACTGGCTCTAGGTGAGTGACCACACCATTGTGGTTATCTGGGTCATTAAAACATGTTTTGCACAGTTCTGTGTATTCTTGCCGCCTCTTCTTAATCTCTTCTGCTTCTGTTAGGTCCTTACTGTTTCTGTCCTTTATTGTGCCCATCTTTGCAGGAAATAGTCCCTTGGTATCTCATTCTATTGTTTTCCTCTATTTCTTTGCACTGTTCACTTAAGAAGGCATTCTTAACTCTTCTTGCTATTCTCTGGAATACTGGTCTTAGACCGCCACCCCACTTCCCTCAAGCAGGTCCTGAGGTCAGGAGTTGAGTGGAACAGTTTAATTTGGGAGGTGAGTCCCGGAAGCTCCAGTCTAGGCAGGGAAGCCTAGAACAAGCCACTTTAGGTACATGAGAGAGCAGGCATCACTGTGGGCTGCGGGGACTCAGTCTCACTGGTTTTCTCTGGGGGACGGCGAGGAACGGCCTTCGCATTGTCCCCACCGAGGGGTGAAGAGGTGCCTTTGTATTTAACCACCCCCACCCGTCTGTCACTGGTTGGAGGGCTGCTTCCTGTGTTTATACCTTGGCACATCCAGCCGCATCTGTTCGCAAGTTACAGAAGCACCTTAGGCAGAAGAGTGTGTGGTGGAGTGATCGACAGACAGCCGCAGGGCCCTGCAGCAGGAGGCCGTCAACTGAAGGGGAGTGGGAGTCCCGAGTAGACAGGGATGGAAAGACAGTGAAAGTGTTGGCTACTCGGTCGGGTCTGACTCTTTGTAACCCCATGGACTGTAGTCTGCCAAGCTCCTCTGTCCATGGAATTCTCCAAGCATGAATACTGGGGTGGGTTGCCATTCCCTTCTCCAGATCTTCCTGACCCAAGGATTGAACCTGGGTCTCCTGCATTGGCAGGTGGATTCTTGGGGCACCGTTAATTCTGTTGTGATACACTCATATTTCTACTAATTGTAGCCTGACCACTTCTGGGCTTCTCAGCAATTTCTCAACAGAAAAGCAGGTTGCAACAGAAGAAAAACAAAATCCAAAAGGAAACTTGGAAAGCNCAGGTGGATTCTTGGGGCACCGTTAATTCTGTTGTGATACACTCATATTTCTACTAATTGTAGCCTGACCACTTCTGGGATTCTCAGCAATTTCTCAACAGAAAAGCAGGTTGCAACAGAAGAAAAACAAAATCCAAAAGGAAACTTGGAAAGCAATGTTATCTGTATCTACATTTTATGTGAGATCGGGTTCTTAAAACATTGAGACCCCAGAATGAAGAAGTTATCTGCAATCCGAGTATGGCAAGACCTTTCCTCATTTCTTCCCAATATTCTGACATTCACATACTCAGTGTCATTTTGCCCATTAACCCTTGAAGGTAGTTAATGTGATATGTGTGCATGTGTGCTAAGTTGCTTCAGTCATGTCTGACTCTTTGCAACCCTATCCACTGTAGCCCACCAGGCTCCTCTGTCCACGGATTCTCCAGGTAAGCATACCAGAGTGGGTTGCCATGTCCTCCTCCAGGGGATCTTCCCACCCCGGGGATCAAACCCGAGTCTCTTACGTCTCCTGAATTGGCAGGCTCTTTGCCACTAGTGGCATCTGGGGAGCCCCTTAAGCAGACATATGTTGCTGTTTTTAAACACAGAGCCATGTGTTCAATTGAAAGTATAATTTTTAAAGTGTTAAAACTTTAAGAAAAGTAGTAAAATCACAAAAGCCATAAACGGGCTGTTATAGGGAAATTCGGAGTAGTAGGAAGTGAAGCCAAGTACAGGTACACATTTATAAACAATGCATCTCTTCAGTGAAGTTGCGGCCTGAAGTTGAATAGATCTGTGGGAGCTAAGGGGTTTTTGCACTGGCTGACCAGTGTGTTCTGTTTGAAAGCCAGCTTTGAGAAAAATAAAACGTTTACTGGCAGGCATGTCTGGGTGAATGTCTAATGAAATTAATTTTATTGAATTGAGACCCAAGGGGGAGAAGTTCAAATCTAATCATTCGGATTACTGAATTTGCTGAATAGAAGAACATCATAAAACAACTGACACTAAAACATTCATATCTGGGAATATTAATGTTTTCTTTTGAAATAATTATAAATTTATAGGAAGTTACAAAAGGAGTACAGAGTAGTTCTGTGTACCTTCACCAAGTTTGGGGAAACTCAAACTTTAACTCAATGGTTAAATCTCGTATAACTAGAGTATATTATCAAGACCAGGAAATTAACATTGGTACAATACATGTGCAGAGTTCTATGCCATTTTATCCCATGTAGGTTCAAATAGCCATCAATGCAATCCAGATACAGAACTATTCCATTACCAGAGATCTACTGATGTGTTGACACTTTACCAATCTGAATGACGTATAGAAACCTTGAGTGCATGCTCAGTCAATCTCTGTGACCCCTGAGGAATGTACCTACCAGGCAGTCCATGGGGCTCTTCAGGCAAGAATCCTGGAGTGGGTTACTATTTCCTTCTCCAGGGAATTTTCCCAGCCCAGGGATCAAACCTGCATCTCCTGTGGCTCCTGCATTGGCAGGCACGTTCTTTACCACTGTGCCACTTGGGAAGCCTTCAATTCAGTTCAGTTCAGTCGCTCAGTCGTGTCTGACTCTTTGCGACCCCATGAAATGCAGCACGCCAGGCCTCCCTGTCCATCACCAACTCCCGGAGTTCACTCAGACTCACGTCCATCGAGTCAGTGATCCCATCCAGCCATCTCATCCTCTGTTGTCCCCTTTTCCTTCTGCCCCCAATCCCTCCCAGCATCAGAGTCTTTTCCAATGAGTCAACTCTTTGCATGAGGTGGCCAAAGTACTGGAGTTTCAGCTTCAGCATCATTCCTTCCAAAGAACACCCAGGACTGATCTCCTTTAGAATGGACTCGTTGGGTCTTGCAGTCCAAGGGACTCTCAAGAGTCTTCAACACCACAGTTCAAGACATCCTTTTAAATCCCTTTACCCTTCCCTGCTTTAACTCATCAGGTAATGCTTTGTTTTTTGCTTCATTAAACAGCTTTTGAAACTCAAGGGAAGAAAAGTTTGTTAGTGTATATTTCTGTTCTTTGGCTTGTTCCTCCTTTTGTTCTGATGTTCCAAGATTCATTCTTTTTTCATTTTCTTTCTTTTTAAGAACTTTATTTCTTCCTTCTTTTAGGGTAGATATGCTGGCAACTAATTAGTCTTCCTTTGTCTGAAAATGTCTTTATTTCCCCTTTATTCCTGAAGGATAATTAATCACACTGGGAATAAGGTTCTGGGCTGATAGTTCTTCTCCTTCAGCACTTGAGAATATTCTGCTACTTTCTTCTAGACTCCATGTTTTCTGGAGTGGAGTACGAAAAACACTATCATTCAAATTATTTCTTCCATGTAGGTACGATATCATTTCTTCCTCATTGTTTTCAAGTATTTTTTTTGTCTTTAGTTTTCTGAGGTTTAATGTTTGTCTTCAAGTGGATTTCTTTGAGTTTATCCTGTTTGGAACTTTCTCAGCTTCATAAAGTTCTAGGTTTATGCCTTTTGCCAAATTTGGGGAATCTTCAGTCATTATTTCCTTGAATGTTTTTCAACTATATTCTTTCTCCTGTCCTTCAGGACTCTGATAACATGAATGGTGGATCGTTTGTTGTAGTTCTCACAGGTCCCTGGGTATCTTTTTTTTTTTTTTCCCAGTCTATTTTCTATTGCTCAAATTGAGTAATTTCTATTGTTACATATTAAAATTTATTGACTCTTTCATCTGACCTCTCTATCCTGTTATTGAATCCATCCACTATATTTTTAATTTCAGTTATTATATCTTAAGTCTAAAATTCCCACTTGGTTCTTCTTATAAATCCTTTTGTTGTTTTCATCAAGACTTTATATATTTTCATTTCTTTCAAACACTTTCATGATCGCTCACTTTAACATTGTGATGACGGTTGCTTTAAAATACTTGTCAGATCATTCTATGATCTGTGTTATCTCTTTTTTAGCATCTGTTAATAGTTTCTCCTTATGGAATTTGGTGACTTCCTAGTTCTTGATATGTCTTATTTAATGCACAGTTTTCATTGCATCCTGGACAATTTAGGCATGAGTTATAGATGCTAGACCATACTTAAAACTCCTGTTTTAGCAGGTCTCTCCTGACACCACCCTACTGGTGTCACTTCACTATGGCCAGGCAGGGAAAGGGACCTGGTGGGAACCCGCCTCTCCTGACACCCATAGCGGGGCCTCATCCCCATGGGCAGAGGTGAGACTTCAGGCTCCCTTCGTGGCCTCAGCTGACACCTCCCTGGAGAGAAGAGGGCAGGGCCCCTTGTGACTCCACTGCAGGGTAGGGAGGCTGATGGTGGTAAAACTCCAGGATCCCCATAAGACTTCCACTGACAACCTGGGTGAGGGGAGAGGGGAAGTTGTTACCTTCGAGAGGGGAGGAAAGTCCTTCCACTCCTTCTCAGATACCACCCTGGCAGCAGCAGAACGGGGATCCTTGTCATAGCCAGGCTTTGCTGTCTGGATGAAGGTGGGGCCGTGGGTTTTTCCATAGTATTTAGATGGTGTAGGGAAACCAGTATTTAAAAATGTCTGTCTCACGGGGTGCCCCCTTTCCTGGTACCTTGGTAATAGAGAGCAGAATTTGGCAGGCACTTTGGCTCAGATGGTAAAGTGTCTGCCTACAACGCGGGAGACCTGGGTTCAATCCCTGGGTCAGGAAGATCCCCTGGAGAAGAAATGGCAACCCACTCCAGTATTCTTGCCTGGAAAATCCCATGGATGGAGGAGCCTGGTGGGCTACAGTCCATGGCGTCGCAAAGAGTCGGACACAACTGAGCGACTTTCTTTCTTTCTTTTGTCTAAGTCTACTGGTGTTTCTTGGTTGCCAGTTTTTCGAGCATCCAGTCTGGAATACACCAGGCAACAACAACAGCAAAAAAGCACACTGGGAACTCACTGCTGGGTCCTTCCTTTAGGCCCTGAGGCCCCCTCACCAGTCTACCCTTTTATCTCTACAGTTTATGTTCTTTCAAATACAATGCCCAGAGTTTTTAGCAGTACGTAGTAAGAGGATTGCAGGAGATGCAGGTTTGATCCCTGGGTCAGGAAGATCCCCTGGAGAAGGAAATGGCAACCACTAGTATTCTTACCTGGGGAATTCCAGGGACAGAGGAGCCCGGTGGCCTACAGTCCATAGGGTCCTAAAAGAGTCGAATGCAACTTAGCAACAAAAACAACAAGGAAGAGACTTATAGGGAAGTACATCGACTTCACCTTCGTCTGGAGACAGGAATGAGTGGGCAGAGTTTTAAAGTGCCGGAAATAATGAAGATTTCCAACTTTTTAACCTTTAGATTGAACAGGGCATTGACGTTCACAAAGTCCATTCACAGGCATTGCTTCTCTGCATCCTCAGAATCTGGTAAACTTGGTATTATCAGTGTCAACCTTTTTCATACAGGAGAACCGGTCCAGAAGGGACCTGCCTGACCCAGAGTCACACGGTGCACTATCCCAGGGCTGAGGCCAGGGCGTGATTATTCTACTTGTTGCAACATTTTTTTGAGCCAGACAAAATAGAAGCCTGAGTACATGGAGGTGGACAGCTGGCCAGTGGCATGTATATTAAACACCCTTTGGTGGCCCTCCTTATCTCCCGTTCTGCGTCTCTTATCTTGAAGGTGCAGGATCCAGGTGCATTGCCTGCGCTGCAGGAACTGGGCAAGCGACATGACCCACAGCGTCACCAGCCAGGCCCGTTTTCTAGGGCGCAGATGAGAGCCCTGATGGGCTGGGTCGTGGCCCCCCGGGAGAGTGGGACTACCTGCTCGGGGAGGAAACGCCTCAGCCAAGCCCTGGCCTCCCACCCAGTCAGAGCACAGGTGGACAGACCTTCTCCCTGAGGTCGTGACCCTGGGAGCGTTTTTTTCCCCTCATGATCTTCTTCTCACAAATTGACAGGCTGCCCTTGATATCGTGAAATCAAAGGTTAAAAAGCAGTGGTTCACAGCAGATTTCCAAAACCAGCCTGGCTGCCTTGTTGCAATGCAGAGGCTTTACCCGTCCTGTGGGGCCTGCTGTGGGGACCTACATCTTTGTCACAACCCGTCCTCCTGGCAATGTGCACCCTATTCATTTCAGTCCAACCGTGTTCTTCTCTAAATCTCCAATTTTTTCCTAAAGCACTCACTGTACCTAAAACAAATTTCCTACATCTGAAGCTTTTAAGTATAACATAAGATTGCTGGAACACTGGGATTCTGCAGATTTATGAGTACATGTGATAAAACCTCCAAAAAGTCTAGACCTCAAAGTTTTCTGAGTCAATCTTTAAGTGAAATTCACACTCCAGAATGATGTGCCGTGTTCAGTCTGCGGCTTCAAGTATCCCCTCGTAAAGTACCACACATTCCCAAGATCGATGCACTAAAGTCTGAGAAGCATAACCCCAGGTAACTTATCAAATAAAGCTACAGTCTTTTCTATGGTTCAATAGTACACACTAAACACATTTGTGGACTTCCTAAATTTTATCTTTCCAAAAACTTATTCCAAAACCAGTAAGCAAAATTAATATGCCAGAAGGTAGTTTTTATCTGTCACTAAACAATAAAGGATATATTTCAGAAAAATCAGTTTAGAAGAGGCGGGATGTGCTTCCTAGTGCAGACTGTTGAACAGCATATAACCACAAAGATACAAGTTTAAAGCTTTATGAATTCTCACCAACAGTCCCACAATTCTGCAGTCATGAGTCATATTACTGATTTGAATTAAGTAGGAAAAGGCATGTCTAAAAATAGTAAGATTCTTGAATTACAGAATTTTGGAAAGAAATGTGATTAATTTTATTTAGCTCCAGTTGCACACAGTAACCAGAATTAAGCTACAATGCGTTAGCCCAATAGAGAAGTTTTAAAGGGATGGTAGAGATGAACTGGATTTATGCTGGGAATTTGTTCCTGGAGACTAATCTTCATCAGGAGCAGGCATTTCCGTTTAACATCTAAAGTGGCACAGATTCCATTCACCAGGACTGCCAAGTTAAACAATTCTCTAATTTTTTTTTCAATTCATGGGGGTAATTATTATTTCAAATACTGTACATAAGTGAGATTTTATTGTTACCTTGTATTTTACTATTTCAGAGTCACACAATTCAAGTTTTCAAAAAGTGTGAACATACTGCATATGACATATTTAAAGGCAATGAAAATAGTGATTCTCCCGGTTCTTAGTCCAGTGTTAATTTGCTTAATAACCCCCTCCTCTGCAGATGAACCAGAGAGAGGTGTGAGTTTGCCTCCATCTGTCCATCCAACGTTGAACACTTTTCAGCAGAGGAAGAGCCTGGATTACTGACAGTGACCAGAGTCCCTGGTGGTAAGCAACAACCAGGAGAAAACAGCGTTCTCACCCCCAGCAGACCCACTCAGGGACACCCTGCCCACAGCCCCCACACTATTCCTTCACCATAGACATGAGGGGAGCCACGGAGAACAGAAACCGCGTCCCAAACAGACGACAGCCCTTGCAACTGACAGAGGTGAGCCCACCCCTGAGAATCACCAAACGTCTGAGGAAATTCTGTAGGGGAAAAGCAAGGCACCAACTCTACAACAGAAGAACATTCACATAGAGAAACCGCATGTAGAAAGAAAAGCCAGTGTTTCCAAGAAGAGATGCTAATTTTCCTCGGAAGGATAAAGGACATCACACCAATAAACAAGAATAGACTTTTTTTTTCATTTCCTACAAATGAAAAAATAAAATTGTAAAAGTTAAGGATTTAAAAGGGAGGTGACAGAGAATACAAAAAGAAAAAAAAAAATCCAAAAACATCTAGCACAAAGCGTAATTCCTAAGAAGAAATAAGGTCCAGATAGACCCTAGCATCTCTTCAGCAACCCTGCATACAAGGAGACAATGAAGCAGTGTCTTCACAGTGACGAGAGAAACTATTTTTTAACCTAGAATTCTATACCTGGCCAAGTGGTCATTTCACTGTGAAGGAGAATGAAAGCTTCAGAAAGCTCCTCAGTCTTGAGCTCTCTCTAAAAAGTTGTTAATGATGATTACCAGCAAGACTAAAAGAGAATCCAAGAAACAGACGTAAGTATAAGAAACAGTGATGAGCAAAGAAACAAATAAAACTGACAGATAAGCTTAAGAAAATGCTGATCAAGAAAATTAACGACCCAGAATGGAATTATGGGTAGGTCTCAACAGTTAAATTGCTAGGAGAGTAGGAAAGGCAAAGTAAAAGTGTGCTAAGGGCCCTGCCTGAGCAGAAGAGGGCCAGACAAGCAAGAGGGAAGAAGTTTAGATGTCGAGAAAAAGCACAGATGAGCTTAAGTATCTGAATTAAATCACAGAGAAGTGTTTACACCCTGAGAGAGAAAATAAAGCAGCAAAAACAACAACAAAGAGCACAAACAAATAGCAAGAAAAGAAAAAAAAAAGAGAGTATGATAAATGAGAAAAAAAAACAGAGAAGAAGAATTGCTCCAAACACTATTACAGTAACTATAATAAATACAAACAGGTTAAAGTAATTAATTAAATATCAGGGACTCTGAATTTGGCTACAAAGGCAAAAGTCGGCTATATTTTATTCACCAGACCTATATGACAAAGGGCAGCTGAGTGAAGAGCTTGAGACAGAGAAACTAGATAAAGCCCAACAGGGGAAAAAGAAAACAGCAAAAACAGTTTCAGGAAAATTGGGATACAAGAAGAAAAGTATTAAAAAGGACAATGAGGAATGTTTCCTATTGATAAATGATATAATTCACTTGAGCAACCTTGATAACAACTTGAGCATCCTGGATAACAAAGCTCTTGGCTATTATTTTTGAGATCTTGTCATCATCAAGTTGGGTATCTCTGTCAAGTCAGTGAACAAAACAAATAAATCCCCAGCCTTCATGGAGCTTTTGTTCTGGTAGAAGGCTGACAAGCAAAAAAAAAAACTAGTAAGGAAACTATATAGTATGTCAGATGCTAAACCAAATATATAGGGCAGGGTGGCAGGTACTAAGAACAGATGGCCTGACTGAGAAGGGGATCCACAAGCCTCAAAAGGCCTCAAAAGAGCTCAGAAAGCAACCAGGCAGGTTTCTGAAGGAGGGGAACTCCAGGCAGAGGGCACAGCAGCAGCCCGAGTGGGAAGTGGGCTCAAGATGGGAGAGGTGGTCGTAATGGGGGGAATAAATACACATCCAGGACACACAAACTGATGTCCCCTCCCCACATGACTTTGGGACATCACAAAATAAAACACACGAGATGAGCTATCTGAAAAATGACACAACCTGAAACATTACTAAAAAGAACAGAATTTTAGAAATATGTGACATTCAGTCAAGGAGACCTGAATTTAGTCTGGAGAGATGCTACTGGATTGTGACTACAACTAAAATAGCTTAAGCCCATTCAATTATACCTTACCAACTGTGATGGAAGACAGTATAAAAAGAGAAGGGCTTAAGGTCAGGGATCTAATGGACAGCATGGTGACTGTAGCTAATAATACTCTTACATGGACCAAATACTTAAATGTTGCTACAAGAGCAAATCTGAAATGTTCTTAGCACAAAAAAGAAATGGGAATTACGTGATGAGATGGACATGGTAGCTGATACTATGGTGATAATCATTTTGGTGACATCATGTATAAACGTGTCAAAGCAACACATATACCTTAAACCTACACAATGTCATATGTCGATTATATCTCGATAAAGCTGGGGGGGAAAAAGAGAGAGAGAAGGGCATGGTTNAGCTGATACTATGGTGATAATCATTTTGGTGACATCATGTATAAACGTGTCAAAGCAACACATATACCTTAAACCTACACAATGTCATATGTCGATTATATCTCGATAAAGCTGGGGGGGGGGGAAAGAGGGAGAGAAGGGCATGGTTTGAGTAGTATTCAGGAAACAGGTACTTAGGAGACAATATGTGTTGATACATTTTTGGCAAGGTTGTGGCTGAGAATGCAGTGAGCAATAGACTTGAAAAATGAGTTTGTTCAGCAAATGTATTTTTCATTCTAGTCATAAAGATGGAAGTATCTGGGGATACTTAGATCATTAAAATCACCCAATGATTTCAGGAGCAGAAAGCCACCTTATTAGTAGTAGTTTCCTATATAGACTCCCTATAAGAGAAGGTGCCTATCTAAGGACTTGAGCATCCAGTACCAAGGAGACTTCACCAACATATATTAATAAAATGGCACTCTGATTTAATCAGGATTATGTATTCTCAGGTGAGTTTGGTTTTAGTAGTCAGCAGCCCAGAACTACTCGAATATACAGAAACAAAAGGGACCCAAGTGAAGAGCCAAGTTTTGAAATAGAGTTATTACCCCAAGGTAGAGTTGGGTCTGGAAAAGGTAATGGCAACCCACTCCAGTACTCTTGCCTGGAGAATCCCATGGACGGAGGAGCCTGGTGGGCTGCTGTTTATGGGGTCACACAGAGTCAGACACGACTGAAGCAACTTAGCAGCAGCAGCAGAGTTGGGTCAATCAGAATTCGGCCTCCCAGGTGTCACAGTCCTTCATCCATCTAACCATAAGCGTGAAATACTGTACTGAGCAAACAGCACTGGAGTTAACAGACAACCATCCAGGACTCTGCCACCACCAGCTACCAACCCTGAGCAGTGCTACTTAGTCTCTCCAATCCTCGGAGATTGACATATCTTTCAAAATGGGAGTAGTAATAGCGATTCTATCCGTCTCACCGGTTTGTTTTGAGGCTCAGTATCTAAATCTAAAACAAACAAGCTGTAAGAAGTGAAAGTATCAGCGCTACCATCATCACATGCCCTGCAGCCTGAGAATATAATTGATAGACTGAAGCGCATTACCACAATTATCTGAGAATTGAAGGCAAGATGAAAAACCACTAACCCACTGAACAAAATATAGGAAATCCTACCTCTCAGCAACTGGTTTGGCAATGTTTTCAAAAATGGTCTCCTGCTTTGCATCCTGATCAAAAATCCTTTGAAATCTGCAAATGTGAAAACAGTAATTATTTAAAAGCTGAGCCTTCAAACACTATTGGATTAATCCATTTTTTTCCTCCTAAAAGCTCTGTAAATTACCCCATATTTACATCACTAGGCTTACCTAACCTAACACAATGTTTGCCCTGTAGCCCCAAACACACTGAGCTCTTGTACCCCTGTATACAAATGGTGGGTAAACAGTATTGCTTTGACAAGATCTGCACAATAAATCCCTCTGAAAAACTGCAGCAGCTTTGAACCAAATAATAAACTGTGTGTTTTTTAGCTCTCAAGAGGGACAGTGTCTGCAATTGGCATCAAACTCAGATCGAGATTAAGTGCATGAAATGGAAACCCAAGAACAGGACGTAAACAGCCAAAGAGCTTCTGATGTCTGACCTGCAAGAAAAAGACGCAGCTGTGAAATGCATGATTATTGAACTCAGTTTTAATGTTTTGAATTGAAGTTTATTTTCCATTAATTACTGCATCCCAGGATCAGCTACTTAATTCTCAAGATAGTTTATTTCATTTTGTTGCTCAAAGTCAAAAGTCAAACAGTAAGTTAAAATAGAGCTGTATTGTAAAGGATATCTTGATCTGACCGACACAGCTGGGGGAATGGGGAGATAGGATGGTGTCCACTGCACTCTTTTGCAATGGCACCTAACTTAGCTTAGGACAGGATCACAAGCACTGCCAAACATTTGGAGGAGACACACTGTGCTGTGCTGCGCTTAGTCGCTTAGTTGTGTCTGACTCTTTGTGACCCCATGGCCTGTATGTAGCCTGCCAGGCTCTTCTGTCCATGGGTGTTCTCCAGGCAAGAATACTGGAGTGGGTTGCCATGCCCTCCTCCAGGGGATCTTTCCAAGCCAGGGACTGAACCCAGGTCTCCTGCATGGCAGGTGGATCCTTTACCATCTGAGCCACCAGAGAAGCCCCGAGAAGATGCACAACCCATCCTTATACAGTGTGTTTACTCACTACCAGCAAGTGTGGCTCCCATTTCAAACACCATGAAGAGAGAGACAGCAAGACAAATGGGGGAAGGAAAGGTGAGAAGCGGGGAAAAGGCAGGGAAAAGCCAAGAAGGAGGAGAGACAGAGAGAGAGAGAATATAAGTGGACAGGGCAAAACGTTAATAATTGGTGACTCTCCCACAAAGGGTAGAGATTTGATTGCATTATTCCTCCACTTCTTCTGCATATTTAAAAGTTTTTGAAATAAAAATTGGGAGGGGGAGGATTTTAGAGCAAAGCCTTTGAAACATACACGTCCTAAGCAGCTTTCATAGTGGTGTGTGTGTCTGCCTACACAAATGAATTGGGCACAAGTTCAATTAAAGTAGAGATGACATGAAATGTAGGTTTGTTTTCACTACTAAGGAGTTCAGAAGGATGTCTGGAGCTGGTTTGGAAATATAAAATGGAATGAATTTCACTGTCTTTCAACAACATTCATTTCAAAAGATTCCTATAGCATAACAACCACCCTTTTGAAGAAGCAAATAATGAAACTGTATATAAAGAGAGACTGTAAGGCACTCTGGGTACTCATTTAGCAGACAGGATTATAATTTAGCAATATTTACTGAGTCTGTCAGAACACTCCTCAAGACCCCAGAGGTGTTTGAGAGCTTCAGATATGAATATTGAGATAACGTGGCTGCTTAGGTGCTCTTTCGAGAACTGCCCACTGTGATGTCTGACCACGGACCCAGTGGCGCTTTTCCATGATGGCGATGCTTCTGAGGCTGTTTTGATTCTTTTACCAAGTTGGTGATGACTGAGTAAATAAATTAGTCATTCCCAACCCTACTTCCTTACACTTCCCTGGTGGCTCAGATGGTAAACAATCTACCTGCAATGCAGGGGAACTGGGTTTGATCCCTGGGTCGGGAAGATCCCCCTAGAGAAGGGAACGNTTGGTGACTCTCCCACAAAGGGTAGAGATTTGATTGCATTATTCCTCCACTTCTTCTGCATATTTAAAAGTTTTTGAAATAAAAATTGGGAGGGGGAGGATTTTAGAGCAAAGCCTTTGAAACATACACGTCCTAAGCAGCTTTCATAGTGGTGTGTGTGTCTGCCTACACAAATGAATTGGGCACAAGTTCAATTAAAGTAGAGATGACATGAAATGTAGGTTTGTTTTCACTACTAAGGAGTTCAGAACGATGTCTGGAGCTGGTTTGGAAATATAAAATGGAATGAATTTCACTGTCTTTCAACAACATTCATTTCAAAAGATTCCTATAGCATAACAACCACCCTTTTGAAGAAGCAAATAATGAAACTGTATATAAAGAGAGACTGTAAGGCACTCTGGGTACTCATTTAGCAGACAGGATTATAATTTAGCAATATTTACTGAGTCTGTCAGAACACTCCTCAAGACCCCAGAGGTGTTTGAGAGCTTCAGATATGAATATTGAGATAACGTGGCTGCTTAGGTGCTCTTTCGAGAACTGCCCACTGTGATGTCTGACCACGGACCCAGTGGCGCTTTTCCATGATGGCGATGCTTCTGAGGCTGTTTTGATTCTTTTACCAAGTTGGTGATGACTGAGTAAATAAATTAGTCATTCCCAGCCCTACTTCCTTACACTTCCCTGGTGGCTCAGATGGTAAACAATCTACCTGCAATGCAGGGGAACTGGGTTTGATCCCTGGGTTGGGAAGACCCCCCTAGAGAAGGGAACGGCTACCCACTTCAGTATTCTTGCCTGGAGAATCCCATGGACAGAGGAGCCTGGTGGGCTACAGTCCATGGAGTCACAAAGAGTCAGACACGACTGAGAGACTAACACAGATACACAACCCCACTTCCTGAAGGGGGAAGACATCTACCACCGTGTAAACCAAAGAGATGGGAGGAGGTTCAATAAATCATACATTGTGCATTAAACATCAAATAGAATCACTCTCAAACATCTTATTTTATATAACAGAGTTGTACAATAATCTGGAAATTCATTTTGATCAGCTGTCTTCTGAAAGCCACTAAAAAGCAAAATAAAATCATAGAGTTTAAGAGATTTAATCTAATCCTTTCCAGAAGAAGAAACTGAGACCTGGAGAGATAAAGCAATTTATTGTTGGTCCTGGAGCTAACCTATAGTGTGCCTTAAGATATAACTTAAGTTTCCTGATTCCAAGCAGGTCCTTTAATTTATTAGGAGGTCATGTTAGACTGCATATAGACTGCAGCACACCAGGCTTCCCTATCCTTCACTATCTCCCAGAGCTTGCTCAAACTAGTGTCCATTCAGTAGGTCATGCCATTCACCGTTTCATCCTCTGTTGTCCCCTTTTCCTGCCTTCAATCTTTCCTAATATTAGGGTCTTTTTCACTGAGCCTGCTCTTTGTAACAGGTAGCCAAAGTTTTGGAGCCTCAGCTTCAGCATCAGTCCTTCCAATGAATATTCAGGGTTAATTTCCCTTAGGAGTGACTGGTTTGATCTCCTTGCTGTCCAAGGGACTCCCAAGAGTTTTCTCCAGCACCACAGTTTGAAAACAACAATTTTTCAGTGCTCAGCCTTTTTTATTGCCCAGCTCTAACATTCATACATGACTGCTGGAAAAACCATATCTTTGACTATATGGACCTTTGTAGGCAAAGTAATGTCTCTTCTTTTTAATAGGTTTGTCATAGCTTTTCTTCCAAGGAGTAAGCATCTTTTAATTTCATGGCTGCAGTCACCATCTGTAGTGATTNCTGAGTGACTGAACTGGGCTGCAAGGAGATCCAACCAGCCCATTCTGAAGGAGATCAGCCCTGGGATTTCTTTTGAAGGACTGATGCTAAAGCTGAAACTCCAGTACTTTGGCCACCTCATGTGAAGAGTTGACTCATTGGAAAAGACTCTGATGCTGGAAGGGATTGGCGGCAGGAGGAGAAGGGGACGACAGAGGATGAGATGGTTGGATGGCATTGCTGACTCAATGGATCTGGGAGTTGGTGATGGACAGGGAGGCCTGGCGTGCTGCGATTCACGGGGTTGCAAAGTTTGGACACAGCTGAGTGACTGAACAGAACTGAACTGATTGGTGACACAAATTGAAAGCTATTCCTATTCTCTGACTTGTGGGGATAACATAATGGAAATTGGAAAGCTCAATGAATGTTGGGAAGCTCATGAAGAAAAAAAAATCCCTTTATTTTACTTTTCTAAATTTAATCTTATTTCATGTACATGGATCATACTACACACTGTATTTGCAACTGAATTTAATTCATTTAGCAATGTAGTCAGATATCTTTCTATGAAAAGAAATCTTACTTTATTACTCAAATAAAAAGATTTTTAATTCAGAGGTTTAGAAAGAATGATCAAGAGATTTAGAAATAAGCAAAGAGCACTTTTTCAATAAGCGCATGTGCAAATATACTGTTTATATCTGCATTACATACAGCGTACTTTGGAAATGGCCAAAAGATAGGGACATGGCCAATTGTTTCTTAGCAATCAAACAGAATTGAGCTGAACACAATGTTTTAGGAAATTGTGGCTTTGTGGAGACAGGCCTAGCCCAGTTGTCATTAAGTCATAGCTAGTAAGGTACGTAGCATGCTTATACCAGTGGGAGAATGCCACCTTCAGAAAAGTAAGTCGTGTATTATAAGGCTACTCCTTAATGGACAGAATACAATGCAACGAGGAGCCACAAGGACAAGGTTAAACCTACCTCACCCTGCAACCATGGGCAGATTTCCTTGGACTGCAAGTCATTCTGCTGTACTTACTGTAAAAGGAGACACAAGACAAAGATGGGGTGGAAGTGGCAGGAGAGATAACCATGATAGACATAAGGGGGAAAGCTGTGAAGACCAAAGAGAGTCTTTATGAGACAAAGTCGTCGTCGTCGTCATCATCATCATCATCATCATCATCATCATCATCATAACGAGGAAGGAGGAGAAATAAGAAGGAGAGAGAGAAAAACACACACAAAATATCTGAGGTGGTTCTATCCATGGGCAAGGGCAGGAACAGTCTCAAATTAAGGCCCATGCAGGACAGCTTAGAAAGAAACCCAAGAGAGCAATTAGGATGCCTTCAGCAGGACCACACATAGGCGCTCAGTCATCTCCGACTGTTTGTGATGCTATGGATTGTAGCCCTCCAGGCTCCTCTGTCCATGAAATTTTCCAGGCAAGAATACTGGAGTGGGCAGCCATTCCCTTCTTATTTGGCCCAGAGATTAAATATGGGTTTCAGTTTAGTTCAGTTCAGTTCAGTCGCTCAGTCGTGTCTGCCTCTTTGCGACCCGATGAATCACAGCACGCCAGGCCTCCCTGTCCATCATCAACTCCCAGAGTTGATATGGGTTTAACTTGAGCTCAAACTTCTCCAGAAATTAAAAGTGTGGATTAAAAGAAATTATGCCATCTGGAGAATAAAGACAGCATGGAACAGCCATAATCTCCAAATTTAGGGCCTGCCTACTAAGAGAGTATTGGGACCAAAGGCACTGATGACAGTCCAGGAGTGGCTGGATGTGGCTTGAATCTTGCAAGTCAGCCTTGTGCCGGAGAAATAAAACGCAGCCCATAAATACGAGTATATATGTAATTAAAAATTATTACTAGCCACATTGTTTAACTGAAATGAAACAGGTGAAATTAAATTTAATAATATATTTTAGCAGAATATATTTGACATTTTATCACTTTTACTGTGTAATCAATATGAAAGGAATCATTGAGCTTTTTTATATTCTTTATTTCTTAGTAATCTTTCAGAAACCCTTGATATGTCCCATACTCACAGCACATCTCAATTCAGACCAGCTCCATTTGAAGTGCTTAAGAGCTACCCATGGCGNTATCACTTTTACTGTGTAATCAATATGAAAGGAATCATTGAGCTTTTTTATATTCTTTATTTCTTAGTAATCTTTCAGAAACCCTTGATATGTCCCATACTCACAGCACATCTCAATTCAGACCAGCTCCATTTGAAGTGCTTAAGAGCTACCCATGGCGAGTGGCTGGCACAATAGACAGTACAGGTACAGAGTGTACATATGCACATGTGAGGTCACTATACCTTTTTAAGCTATTAAGAAAGCTCACCTATTCAGCATACAGATTGTTCCTTAAGTTGTCACCTTTAATAAATTTTAGTCATGCATTGAACGTTCTATAAGTGGGCCAAGAAGGAAAAAGATAACACTTGATAAACAGATATAATTTAAAAAAAAAAAAGGGTAGGATCTTAGGATATCCTCTTGGATACAGAAATATACCCCCTTTTTAATTCTGGGCACAGCAGTAAAAAGACAACTTGAATTCTATTTACTAGATAAGACAGAGAACTGTACTACATTCTCCTCAAGAAATGATACCAATGATTTCACAATGGATATTAAAGCAGGACAAGAGTTATTTCAATAGTAAAATAGAACTGAAGATGAAAAAAGGAAAGCTTACTTAAATCTGTAGCTTTCTCGTTTATTATTCACAAATCCATCTGCCAAATCACGAGGTAAGATGATTTCCAAGCTAGGTGTTAATTTTTCATCTTCATCTATAGAATAAATCTGCAAATATGAAGACAACAAATGAATATAAAATGATAAAATTACTACTTGAACAATGACCATGTTATTATGACATGCATTGTAACAGTATTTTAAAAAACTGTACTTTTCAGATAAAAAGTCATAACATAGCACAACTTGGATAATTTTCCTGTTTAAACTTCGTGCACAGTCAAACAAATATATGGAACTGAACAAAAAGTAAAACCTAAATCAATGCCTGATCAAAGCTCAGATCCTCTTTGAATGATCTAATACTCAAATTTGAGTATTTGAGTATCTGTCTCCATTGTTGAGAAAATAATAGCCCTAACAACAACGTATTATCTAAGTATTGCTTTGGAATTATGTACCAGAAATTAACATTTTACTACAACCAATAAGCATTTCTCAGCATTTACAAAACGCTAGACACAGAGATGAAAGGCCTGGGTCTGAGCCTTCTCAGAGAGCTCACAAGAATGCCCTAATTCAAATTATGTTCAAAGAAGCCCGAGTTTCCATGAGACATTTAAGCATTTGATAAAAGACATGTGTTTTCAAAAGACACATGTAATTCACGTCTTTGATGTCATTTTTTAGGTTCTCCTCCCAGCTCAGCCACTAATTAGAAAATGACCTGAGAGAAATCACTTAACCTCTTTAAGCAGATAGGGAAATGAAGGGTCTTAACCAACCCCCTTTACAACTGTAATATTCTGATTCTCTTCATGGTTATCTACCCCTTTACTTATTGGCCAGGAAAAGCAAGAGTCTAGCCTATAAACAGATCATAGGTAATAGAGAGAAGTCTACAATTTGATGTCCAAAGACCTGGGTCTAACACTGATCTCAGTTTACCGGCTGTGTGACCAGTCACCACTTTTAGCATCTCAGTACATACATAAGATGAAGAAAACATAATCGCCTCCATTACAAGATTGCTGTGGGGATCAAATGATGTCATGGAAATGGAAGCATTTTGTAATGCACCATAAAAAATGTTAGTCATTAGGTTTAGAAGTTTTTAAAAAGGACTTCTTGTCTTTCACCAAGAAATAAAATTCTTTCTATCAAGCAATACTTCCCGTTTAAGACCCATTTAGATGCTTGATTATGGGGGGAAAGTCATATTCTGAAACAAGTAAAAAGCCTACCTAAATCTCCAGAAAGTCTGAATAATTTTCCTAAGCAGATTTTTATTGAGCTCTCTCATTTAAAATGTGAGGAATTCATGTAAGAAAAGTCATGCTGTAAAATAAAATTATTCATAGAAAGTTATGGCATCAGGTCCAAGGCTTTCTGGTTAGATTTTCTCAAGAGACATTTAAAAATTATATTCGATAGGGCAATACCTTGTTGTTGTTTTTTTTAAGTTAATGGTTAGACAGGTGAGTGAAAAGGGTAAGACAAAAAAGCATACAGGAGTGAGGGATGCCATAAATTTTTTAAAAACTTGTAACAGTACTCAGAAGACAAAAAGGGCCAATAACTATTAACAGTAGGAACAATGACTTTCCACTCCTCTCATTAAGCCATTCTTTGAGGCATTAAGAAAAGCCCACAACAAGAAAACTTGTTTAGTCTAATAGATTGGCTTTCTACTGTTAGTCATAAAAATATTTGAGATGGAGCTATTCTTTAATAGGAGACAATTAGACCAATGCAAGGATGACTATGAAGATATTTCAAAATATACAAAGCACTATGCAAATGAAAAGCACTGCTACTGTTAAAAGTATCACAGAGGGTCATCTGATGTATCTTTTAATATATTAATCTATAAATTATCATCATTTAATTTATAGTGTCTCAGGGGGCATGATTAATGAAATAACAGAGCCACAAAATGAGGGGAAAAAAAAAAAACAAACCTTTGAGTCACTCTTAGTTTAATGCTACAAGGATTATATCTAATCAGAGAAACCACCACACAATCTTTGGGAGCAAAAAGTACAGGGTGCTAACAGTGGGATTGCTAAGGAAGGGTAGGGATACACTAATTCAAAACTTGTTCATCTGTGTTCTCTGATTTGTCTGTAAATGGCATAATGTTGTAACTCAGTAAGAATCTGGCATTATTATAGTACAATATGATACCTAAAAGTATTTCCTGGTGTAGCAAACAAGACACTCCATAGAATTTCACAGAAGAAATGCAAAAGAAAGCACATTTAAAAAATACAAACATTGCACTTTAAGGAAAGAAGTTCAAGTCAAATCCAATGTTCTCTATCAAACTACCGCCCCCCTAAGCCCCACCTCTATCCATCCTGTCACATGATCACATCCAAGCACCTGTTTCTGACTGCTGAGTCAATATAGACAGGTTCAGTATTTTTAGCTAAGAATCTGGGGGTGGGTGTGGGGGAAAATGTGGATGTGGGGGCACTTTTTACATGTGATGTACTTTTAAAACCTTGTAAGTGAACGTAAGAGGAGAAAAAATGGGAAGATACTCGATGGTTGCTTTCCATACTCTATATTCCTTAAATTTTTTAAATGCCACACTTATAGAGTGTTTTCGTGCATCTTTTCCTAACCGTATTCCACGAATGAAAAGACTGAAGATGAAAACAATGACAAGACACTATATTCTCCTTGTTTTAAATATATAAATTTACATGAGACAAATCCTAAATTATGAGCTGCTGTGATGTTACATAGATTTCCCTTGTGGCTCAGCTGGTAAAAAATCTGCCTGCAATTCGGGAGACGATTCCTGGATTCGATCCCTGGGTTGGGACGATCCCCTGGAGAAGGGAAAAGCTACCCATTTCAGTATTCTTTCCTGGAGAATTCCATGGACTCTATAGTCCATGGGGTCGCAAAGAGTCAGACATGACTGAGCGACTTTCACTTTACATGATGTTAGATGGGCTTCCCAGGTGGCTCAGTGGTAAAGAATCCACCTGCCAATGCAGGAGACAGAGATACTAGTTTGATCTCTGGGTCAGGAAGATCCCCTGGAGAAGGAAATAGCAACACATTCCAGTATTCCTGTCCGGACAATCCCATGGAGAGAAGAGCCTGGTGGGATACAGTGCATGGGGTCGCAAAAGAGTCAGACACGACTTAATAACTAGACAACAGCAAATGTTGTTACATATATACATACACTCTTTGTAGATGTGGAGTAGAGATAAAATATTGTTAAAAATATACCCATTCCAGAGACTCATGAATATGACTCAGATGGCCCTTGCCTATATCCTTATTTTCTGAGGCAGAAAAGTTTTGTCCCAAAAGCTTCGGAATAAAAAAAATCCTTAATTAAAATCAGGGTTCTGCCACTTACCAGGGGGCTGGCTGAGCCAAATTATTTAACCTGTCTGAGACTCAGCTTCCTCATCTATAAAATGAGGAAAACATCAGCCTTGCAGGATTTTCATGAGACTCAGGGATAATGCAGACAAAGGATTTAAGTCCTTCCCAAGGAAAGAAAACAATGTTTTGAGACATCTGAGGAGCATTCAAAGTATTTGTGTTCAGAGTAGGATCATGCCTTAGCCTTCTTTGTACACGTCTGAGCTTAGCATCCTGGAGGAAACGCCCAGTAAATGCTGTTAATGTTTTCAGAATAAAAGGTATGTATATTCTTTGTGTAAGTTGCATAAATACCTGTTTACATCTGCAAGGAGTGTATGTCGACGTTTATGTTCAGAATGACAATATAGTCAAAAAACTCTAAGGGCCCACTGCGTAAGAACCTCCGTGTAGGTTTTGTGTGTGTCTATCTGTATCTATCATCCGTATCATCTTAGAGTGTGTAGACATGTATCTCTGGCTTGCACGTTTTGCCCGAGGGTGAAACAGAAGTTTGAATGCACCTGGGTGGCCAGAGCTGTATGACTGTTTCCGAGAAAAGTGCACAGATGAGGCTAGTCTATGATCACGCATACACGCAGATGTACATGTGCGTGCACGGGTCTGCAGCTGCGTGGACACGTGTGTCCCAGAGTACACAGGTGGTTCTGTGCAGGTTAATCGGGGCCCGAAGGTCTGTGTCGGGTGGAAATGGACTGGGTGTCTGTCTTCCCGCGCCCCCTGAATGCAAAGTGTTGGCGTCTGTGGGCTGCTCGGGTGCCAGAACCGAGTGTGCTGGACGCCTGGCCGCATCCCGCGCGGGGCGCCGAACCCCTCACCCGCCCCTCCCCCGGCCTGAGAGGCCCAGCCGCGCCGGCGCCCGTGCTGCTCCGACCCGTACCCCTTGTTGCTGCTTTCGGACAGTGGGCTTCACCCTGGCGAAAATTTGGATCGTCTGCTTCACCATCTCCTCTGCTCTTGCACTGACCCTTGACCTCTCTCAGGCACTGGCTCTCAAAACTTCTGACTCCCGCCGCCTCAGGCAAGCCGTAGCCTTGGCAACAGTAACTAGGGACACTACCCATGGAGCACCGCGTCAACCAGGACCGCCTCCTCTCCCTAATTGGTTGCTGACAGGTGGGAAGGCCCGGAGGGAGGGATTGAGGGTGGTGGCGGACCGAGGACGGGGCGGGGCCAAGCGGAGAGAGCTGCGCGTGCGCATGATCAGGTCTGGCACCTGGCTTAGAGCCAAAGCTGGCCTGGAGTGTGGTTAATGGGGTGACAGTCGTTATGCCTTGCCCGTTCTTTAATCCATTCTTTCTCTCTGCCAACGCCTCTTTTTAACACTGAAGTCGTTCTGGTTTTTATTATTCATTCATTGAAAAGATGGCACTTGATTTGTGACTGCAATGTACTGTCTGTGGATTCTGAGCTAAGCAAAATCTTCCTGTGCCCCCTTGGAGATTAGGGTCTGATGAAGTAAGCAGAGATTTAATGGGAAATCACAAGTTAAGACGGGGTAAGACCGAGTCCTGTGGAAGGGCACCTTATCTAGTTTTGTTTTGGAAGAGGCCAAAGAGTCGGACAGGACTGAGCGGCCGAACTGAACTGAACTGAAAACTGGAGGAAGGGGAGCTATTTTTCACGCAATAGTCCTGTTGTGAAAGGGTGGGCTCTGGTGTGCACCGTGGGTAGGAATGTGAGTTGGTACGATCACTATGGAAAACGGTGTGTATGGGCCTTAAGAAATTAAAAATAGAACTGCCGTGTAATTCAGCAATTCTACTCCTGGGTATATATACAAAAGAACTGAAATCAGAGAGTTGCACTCCCAAATGCACCAGAAATATTAACCAAGATATAGAACTAATCTAAATGCCAACTAGTGGATGAATGGAAAAAATAAAATGTGATATATATATGAATACTATTTTATATATTATGCTTTATATCTATAATGGGGGTATATATATTATTCTGCCAAAAAAAAAAAAATAAGGACATCCTGACATTTTAACAACATGGATGGAACTGGAGGGTATTATGCTTGGTGAAATATGTTGGAAAAGACAAATACTGTATGGTCTCACTTACATGTGGACTCTAGAAGAGTTGAACTCGCAAAACTGGAGAGTAGAATGGTGGTTTCCAGAGGCCAGGAAGTGGGGGAAATAGGGAAATACTGGCCAAAGGGTAAATAGCTCCAGTTCTAAGTTCTGGGGACTTAGCGTATAGCATGGCAACTTTGGTTATGTATTTGCTAAGACAGTAAATCTTAAATGTTCTTTAAGAAAAAAAGAACTATGTGAGGTGATAGAGTTGCTGACTGGCTTTATTGTAATAATCATTTCATAATATATGCATGATCAAATTATCACATCATATACTTCAAGCTTATATGTCAATTGTATCTCAGTAAATATGGGTTTTCCAGTGGTCATGTATGGATGTGAGAGTTCGACTGTGAAGAAAGCTGAGTGCTGAAGAATTGATGCTTTTGAACTGTGGTGTTGGAGAAGACTCTTGAGAGTCCCTTGGACTGCAAGGAGATCCAACCGATCCATTCTAGAGGAGACCAGACCTGGGTGTTCTTTGGAAGGAATGATGCTAAAGCTGAAACTCTAGTACTTTGGCCACTTCATGCGAAGGTTGCCAAGGTTGCCAACATGCCAATGTTGACTCACTGGAAAAGACTCTGATGCTGGGAGGGACTGGGGGAAAGAGGAAAAGGGGACGACAGAGGATGAGATGGCTGGATGGCATCACTGACTCGATGGACGTAAGTTTGAGTGAACTCTGGGAGGTGGTAATGGACAGGGAGGCCTGGCATGCTGCAATTCATGAGGTTGCAGAGTTGGACACGACTGAGCGACTGAACTGAACTGAACTTAAATCTGGAAAAGAAGTAAATAAGAAAATAATAAAAAGAAAAGATGGAGTATTCAAAAAGACACTGTTAACCCATGAAAAGTTGTTCCACATGTATCCACCAAGATGATACATGTTAAAAAAACCACAGTGAGATATTGCTACATGCTTATCAGAATGACTAAAATTAAAAATAGCCACAAAACAAGATGCTGACAAAGATATAGAGAAACTGAATCACTTATGTATTACTGGTAGGAATGTAAAGTGTAAAACATATTGTAGGTAATTGTACAACCACTCTAGAAAACCCTTGAGTAGTTTCATACAAAACTAAGCAGCTATTATAAAATCCAGCATTAATCCCAGAGAAATGAAAACATGTTCACACAAAAATCTATACATGAGCATATGTACAGCTAAGTCCCTTTGCTGGCCAACTGAAACTATCACAGTATTGTTAATTGGCTATAGTCCAATATAAAATTAAATGTTAAAAAATTTCAGGAGACCCAGGTTTGATCCTTGGGTGGGAAGATCCCCTGGAGAAGGGAATGCAATCCACTCCAGTATTCTTGCCTGGAGAATCCCATGGATAGAGGAGACTGGCAGGCTACAGTCCATGGGATCTCGAAGAGTCAGACACAGCTGAGTGACTGATACTTTCACTTTCTTTCATTAAAAAAAAGAACAAAAACAGAAACTATTACATGAGTGTTCATAGCAGCTTCATTCATAGTAGCTCCAAGTTAGAAAGAACCCATATGTCCTTCAACCATTGAATGGCCAAACAAACTGTGGAATACTATTCAGCAATTAAAATGAAGAAATTACTGATACATATAACTGCTTGGATGAATTTCCAGGGAATTATGCTGAGTGAAAGGAATCAGACTCAGAAGTCAAATACTGTATGATTCCATTTATATAACATTCTTGAAATGACAAAATTATAGAGATGGAGAGCAGATTAGTGGTTGCCAGGGGTTAGACAGGCAGAGTGGGGGGAGGTGGCTGGGGCTGTAAAAGGATCTTTGTGATGGATTGTTCTTTATCTTGACTGCGGTGGTCACAGAAATCTACATATGTGATAGCACCACACAGGAGGAGACACACACACATACACACAGGCACTACATATAAACAGCTGAAAGTTTAATAACACTGGATGAGATGGATGTATGGTATCAACAATGTTCATTCCTGTTATAACATTGTACTGTAGTTATGCAAGATGTTACCAGTGGGAGAAACTGGGGGAAGAGGATGCCAGATCTTTCTGCATTATTTCTTACAATTGCATGTGAATCTACAATTATCTCAAAATAAAACGGTTTGAAAAGAAACTATTAGAGAATGAAAAGGCAAACCACAAACCGGGAGAACCGTCTTGCAAAACACATACCTGATAAAGGACTTGCATCCAGAATACTTTGAAACTGTTAAAACCTAATAATAAATAGGAAAACAAACTACCCTGTTTATTTTTATAAAGATTTAAACAGACACTTTCCACTATAAGGGTGGCAGATACATGAAAAGATGTTCAACATAATTATAATGAAATAAAAATTTAGAAACACAATCAGATACCATTATACATCTTTAACAATGACTAAAAAGAAGAAAATAAGTTAGCACTAACAAGAATTGGCATGGATGCAGAGAGTAGTTAGAACTTTCAAACATAGCAGGAGAGGATGCAAGATGGACCAACCACTTTGCAAAACAGCTTTTGAGTTTCTTGAATATAAAATTGCATATATACTTACCATGTAACCCAGCAATCCTACACCTCAGTATTTACCTAAGTGAACTGAAAACTGATGTTCACACAGAAAGGTAAACAGGAATGATTATTGTGGTTTTATTTGCAGTTGCCAAAAGCTGGAAACAAAGCAAATGTTCTTCAACTGCTGAGTGGATAAACAAACTGGTACGTCCACACAATAAAAAGGAATGGACTGCTGATGACTGTAACAACGTAACTGAACCTCAAATTTATAATGCTGAGTGAAAGATGCCAGACTCAAAGTTACACACTTTAAAATTCCATTTTTATGACACTCTGGAAAAAGAAAGACTATAGGGATAGAATCACTGAGCAGATTAGTGGTTACCAAGGGCTGGGGGTAGGGAAAGAGACTGACTACAAATAAGCATGGTAATTTTTGGAGGGTGATGGAATCATTTCACATCTAGATTTTAGTTTTGATTACATGTACAGTAACATGTTAAGTAGTCATAATCGGATGTGCAAGTTGGACCATAAAGAAGGCTGAGTGCCAGAGAATTGATACTTTTAAATTGTGGTGCTGGAGAAGACTCTTAAGAGTCCCTTGGACTGCAAGGAGATCAAACCAATCAATCCTAAAGGAAATCAACGCTGAATATTCACTGCAAGGGCTGATGCTGAAGCTGAATCTTCAATGCTTTGGGTACCTGATGTAAAGAACCAACTCACTGGAAAAGACCCTAATGCTGGGAAAGATTGAAGGCAGAAGGAGAGGGGAGACAGTGCTGAAGATGAGATGATTAAATAGCATCACTGACTCAGTGGACATGAGTTTGAGCAACTCTGGGAGATAGTGAAGGAGAGGGAAGCCTGGCGTGCTGCAGTCCGTGGTGTCCCAAAGAGTCAGACATAACTTGGTGACTGAACAACAATATTACTATGTACATTTGTCAAAAGTCATAAAACTATATACTTAAAAGGGTAAATTATACTGTATGTAAACTAATTTAAGAAAAGAAAAAAAAAAGAAAAATAGAGAATGAGGAATGAACAGGTAGGGCAGTAGCAAGGCTAGAGAAGAGGAGAGAACCAACTATAAAACAGATTTTAAGAGTATTTTTTCGCCTGGTGCTAAGTGGAAAGGAAGAAATGACTCAAGATTGGGCTGTTTCATTGTTTTTATATGTTGGCTCTTATGAATCATGCTGCTGGTTACATGTGGATGCAGATGTCTCTTCAAGATACTGGTCTCATTTCCTTCAGGCTTATTCCCAGAAGTGGACCAACCTTTGTCCATGCAGAAATAAATGGTCAAAGGAGTTGTGGCGTGTGTATATACAATGGAGTATTATTCAGCCATAAAAAGATGGAAGTCGTGATTTGTAATAACATAGATGAAGGTAAGTGAAATAAGCCAGACAGAGAAGGACAAACACTGTATATTATCATTTATATATAGGTTTTTTTTTTTTAAGTGATACTTACAGAAACACGGAATAGAATGGTGGTTACCCAGGACTTGGGTGGGGTGAAGGATGGGGAGATGCTGGTGAAAGTTTCAGTTATAAGATAAGTAAGTTCTGAGGACCTAATGGTATATAGCATGGTGACTGTAGCTAATAACACTCTATTGCATACTTGGAATTTTTCTAAGAGGATAGATCTTAAGTGATCTCACCACAAAAAAATTTAAAAATAGTTATGTGAAGTGATGAATGTGTTAACCTGATTGTGGTAAATATTCCACAATGTATACCTGTATTAAATCATCCCATCGTACACTTTAAATATATACAATTTTATTTTTTGATTATACCTGAATAAAGCTGGGGTGGGGGAAGATTGGGCAGTTGGGTGCAGGTACTCACTTGGACAGGTAACATAGATTAGAGCAGGAAAGAGGAGCATGAGCAGTCAAGGACATGCTTAATTTCAAGTACCTGTGGGACATCCGTCCCTAACTGGATAAATTTTAGGAAGAAGCTATGGCTGAAAATATGGACTGGGGGGTCATCCCCAGGTGTCCTTTTTTTTTTCCCCCAGAAAATCATCTAGTTATTCACAAGGAAGAAGGCTGCAAACCTCACAGTTACGGGTTGGCGATGTAAGCAGGGCTGCACAGGAGACTGGCGGAGCAGCTGGAGTGATGCTCTGAGCGAGAAAGGCAGATGCTGTAACATGCAAACCAGGAGGAGAGGGCACTTAAGAAGAAGGAAGTGTCCAGTGGTGTTGGATACTAAAGAGGATGCCCTGACAAATGTCCTTGCAGTTTAGCAATTAGAAGGTCACTGGTAATCTCGACAGCAGCTTCAGTAGAGTGATGGGGTCAGAAATCAGATTACAGGAGGCTGAGAAGTAAAGGGGAGGNGCCCTGACAAATGTCCTTGCAGTTTAGCAATTAGAAGGTCACTGGTAATCTCGACAGCAGCTTCAGTAGAGTGATGGGGTCAGAAGTCAGATTACAGGAGGCTGAGAAGTAAAGGGGAGGCTAGGAAGTGGAGGCCGCCGAGAGGCTACCTTTCCAGAAGCCGGCAAATGGTTGCAAAGAAGCAAAACACAGGGCGAAAGCTGGAGGAAGATGGGGGGAGAGAAGGGTCTTTTGTTCGTATGTGAGGGGGTGAAACCAATAAGGAAGGAGAGGTTGAAGGTATAGGACAGAGAGAAGATAATATGTGTTTGCCCCAGGTGAATAATGGGCATTATACCAAGATGGTGCGATGCAAGAGGCCAGGAAGCCAAAGGCGTTCCAAAAAGCTCATTTTAAGTGTTGAATCATGGAATTTAGGTTGGTTAGAGAGGTAAGAGACCTTTGACATGGAGGAATGTCATAGAGGAATGTTGTGAGTTTCAGAGAGAGCTATGGGTGCCACATAAAGAAAATGGACACGTCTTGTCTTGAGTGATCACCCGGCCACATGATCAAATGCATTGATTGGGAGGAAGTGTGTGTTCAGATCCTGCTTCTCTCATACCTAAGGGTATGATATGGGGNTCCTGATGTTCATTGGAAGGACTGATGCTGAAGCTGAAACGCCAATAGTTTGGCCACTTGATGCGAAGAGCTGACTCATTGGAAAAGACCTTGATGCTGGGAAAGATTGAAGGTGGGAGGAGAAGGGGATGACAGAGGATGAGATGGTTGGATGGCATTACTGACTGAAAGAACATGAGTTTGAGTAAACTCCGGGAGTTGGTGATGGACAGGGAGGCCTGATGTGCTGCAATCCATGACGTTACAGAGTCAGACACAACTGAGTGACAGAACTGAACAGAACTGAACCACAACAACTTTGGGGTTAACTTTCTTTTAGTCTAGCTATATTAACATACAGAGTGTAATAAGAGAAACACTTTCTATGTTGACTTTTAAAATCATGAATACAATTCCAAGAAACAAAAATAGTAGTGAAAATCCTTCCTTCTTAACAAAATCAAAAGTCAGATTTTAAAACTATATTTAGGACTTAAAGACTATCTAGATGCTTTAGTATGAGATTTGGGATTATTTTCTTCTACCTACATGTACCTTTTACAAAATCCTTTGCTGTGATTGATTAGTGGCAAACTTAAGTGTTTGAAAGAAATGCCATTCCTGAAGGACGTTTTTCCTGGTGCAAAATTCTAGCAGTCATCATTTATTTATTGCTTTCAGCACACCAAAGACTGGTTTCTGGCTTCCATCAATGTTGTTGAGAAATCAGCTGTCAGTCTAATTACAGCTCATTTGAAGGCTTTCTTTTTTCTTTCTGGCTTATTTTACAATTTTCTTTTTGTCTTTGGTTTTCTGAAGGTGCCCTCTAATGCACCCAGGTATGAATTTCCTTTATTCATCCAGTTTTTGACTCATTATGCTCCTTGACTTGGTGGTGTTCATCAGTTCTAGCAAATTCTCATCCATCATTCTTCAAATATTGCTCTGTTGTCTTTTACTTTTTCTTCTTGAATCCAATTAAGCATCTTAGAATTCTGTTACGTACTGTATACCTTTTATCTTTACTTCAGCATTTTCTAAGGATTTGTTCATTTCTCCAGGATTCATTTTTAATATTTTTTTTAAGTGCATGAATTGCAACTCTATTTTTTATACTTAAAGGCTGATGAGAAACCTTTACTAATCCTATTAAAGAAAATACAACATGACAGCTCAACTGAAAAGTATGGTAAGCAGATTTATTCATTAAATACTATTTTTCTAGAACACAACAGGAAACATCTAGCATGCATGTTTAATCTCAGTACAAGAGATTCCAAACCAATATACATGTTTACATGCTTCAAAGCTAGATTACAAATTATCATAGTCATCATCAGCATCATCTTCATATTTTCTTTTCAATCCATTTGATGCTTCATTGGCAGTATTTTGTGATGACACCATGTTAGTGGTAATAAGAATATTTTCGGACCCAATTAATGACAGATTAATTAGAACATTCTGCACTGCTGATGTTGCAGGAATTGATGCTTTTACAGCTGGGGATTGTAAAGTGGGCATCTGTACTGTGAAGCTTTGCCCTGTGAGGAACACTGGAGTCCCTACTTTAGTTGAAATGGACATGGCTTGTAGGGTTGGTGTGCCAAGCGTGGGAGTACTTGGTCTGCTAGTAACTGAACTCTGCTAGTAACTGTGGAACTCTCATTCTTCCTGTAGAAGTAGACGCCTTTTTTTGGTAAAGATTTAAGTCTATAATTTGTAACAGTCAAGCAATACCTATCAGGTGGCAATCTAGGACCTGAGTATGGCTTGATCAATGGCAAAGGGGTTTGATTTCTTTGCCTGGAAATATCTAATAAAAAAAACCTCTTGGGGGAGGAGAGGTAAAAGACTGGTCAGCAGGACACTGGGTTGCCAATCGCACATCATCTGTGTCAACAGTAGCTTTCTTAGCATGACTTGGATAAATTTTGCATCATCTAGAATTGTGGTCACATACCAGAAAGCAACCTCCAGCATCTGATTTATAACTCTTGGTTCATATTCTGTAATGCCCATGCCCTTCAGGATTTGTGCCATCATCTGTGCATCTTTGGGCCTGCTCTTGGGAGAAGCCATCTTGCCAGACTCCTTGATATTTGGTGGCCAAACTTCCAAGCTAAATCACACACATTAATGTATTTCAGTCCTGATTGTGATGCAAATTCTTCACCTAATGTAGTTTTTCCAACCCTTGGTGTACCAATGAGTAGGATTTGGAAGCAACATGGTCCTTGCCCCGCTGGCTCTGGACACTTCTGCACACATGCTCTACACCTAACTCATGTTTAATATTTTTGACCCACCAAGTCTCTCTTTAGGTAATATTAAACCTNAGTTTTTCCAACCCTTGGTGTACCAATGAGTAGGATTTGGAAGCAACATGGTCCTTGCCCCGCTGGCTCTGGACACTTCTGCACACATGCTCTACACCTAACTCATGTTTAATATTTTTGACCCACCAAGTCTCTCTTTAGGTAATATTAAACCTCCCTGCTGAGATCTTATTTTTATTATTATATTTTTCAACTCTGCAACTCTTTATTCAGTTTCTTTCAAAAAATCCTGGTCACTTTTTTATGGTTTCCAGTTCCAAGCTATAATTTTCAGATTGTCTTTTTCGCTTACTGAATATACTACACATAGTTTTGCTTGGTAGTCTGTCTCTAGTAATTTCCATATCTGCAGTCCTAAAGGCTACTTTTTTTCACTTCACATTATATTGTTCACATAATGTTACTCAGTTTCCTGTCTTATAATTTTGGTATCTGAATAATATTCTGTTGATCAAATAAGTGGTAGTTTCCTCATTTATAAGACAGGAATATTCCTACCTCTTCGGGTAGCTGCCTGGCTCACAATAATTAATCTCACAGGGTATACTCTAAGTGATTACTTCTGTCCTTCTGTATCTTTGCAATGATTATGACTTTAAAAATTATGTTTATGAGTAGATGAGGTCTTAAAGAAAATATGGAGAAATGAAATAATTTTATTGGGTATTTGGATTCTGTATGTTAAAATTTTCCATTATTTATATTTAAATATGTTTATGTACTAAACATAAATCATAAAAGTAAAATGAAGTTCCTTAAAGGTAAAAAGGTAATATTTTATATTTTAATGAACACTTTCTGTGTACCAGGCCCTATTCTAAGCTCTCCACATGTATTAGCTCATTTGACCACCTCCCAGCAATGCTCTTTGAGAGGTATAATTATTAGTCCTACTTTACAGATGATAAAGTTTGAGGCCCAAGAGGGTTAAATAACTTTCTATGGTCATATGATTAATAAAGGGCAAGGCCAGGATTCTAATACAACCAGTGTGGCTCCAGAAATTGGTTGTTAAATATAGGTATATGAAAAAAAATGGAGAGGAAACAGGAAAGAAAAAGCAAGAGTATCAAGTGTACTTCCACCAATAAGCCTCATTATCACATCTTCTTTGACATCCCCAGCTCCATTCTGTACTAATCTTAGAGAACCAGGAAAAGAGGTGAAGAGAAAAAAGACAGCGTTCCAGGTACTATGGATGTGTAACAAGTCACCCTTCATGGCAGAAAGTAGCCATTTATTTTACCCGTGGATTTCATGAGTCAGAAATTCAGAAAGGGTAGAGTGAGCAAGGTCTGTCTCTGCCTCACAATGTCTAAAGCAGCTTTTTTTTTTTTTAAGTTAAAAAAAAAAAGCTTTATTTCAGATAAAGTTATTTCCATAATTAAAGTTAAAGTACATGCACTTCCCTGAGCCCATTATTTCAGGTGACTGAGTCTTCAGATGGAACACTTGAACCTGGGGATAGAAATTAGGCAGTCATCTGAAGGCTCCTTCACTCACTTGTCTAGCTGCTGCTGACGGTCCCTGGCTGGGAGTCTCAGAGACTCTTTGTGAGGACCTCTCCAGGGGGACTTCCCTCAGAGACTAGACTGAGCTTCCTCATAGCCCAGGGTTGGCACCATCCAGAGTTAGCACTTTTAGAGAAAGAGAAAAACAGATGGAGAGAGGGAGAGGGTGGGAGAATGAGAGTAAGGCTGAAACTTTTATGATCTATCTGGGAACTTACATAGTATCTCTCCTACATTTGTCAATGAAAGAGACACAAAAGGTGCAGGTTCAATCCCTGGGCTGGGGAGATTCCCTGGAGGAGGCAATGGCAGCCCACTCAAGTATTCTTGCCTGGAAAATTCCATGAACAGAGGACCTGGTGGGGTACAGTCCATGGGTTCGCAAAGAGCTGGACACGACTTAGCACACAGAGTGATTTCCTACCATACTCTGTTGGTTGACATAGTCATGACCTCCCCCATCTGACTTAAAAGAGGGACAGCCACATTATAAGAAAACTATAGGAGGTGGGATGTGAAAGTGAAAGTCGCTCAGTCATGTCCAACTCTTTGGGACCCCATGGATTATACAGTCTGTGGAATTCTTCAGACTAGAGTACTGGAGTAGGTAGCCTATCCCTTCTCCAGGGGATCTTCCCAACCCAGGGATCGAACCCAGGTCCCCCATATTGGAGGTGAATTCTTTACTAGCTGAGCCACAAGGAAAGCCCAGTATTCTTACTGGAGTGGGTAGCCTATCCCTTCTCCAGGGGATTTTCCCAACCCAGGAATTGAACTGGGGTCTCCTGCATTGCAGGCAGATTCTTTACCAACTGAGCTATGAGGAAAGCCCATGAGGTGGGATATATATATGCCAATATATATGTGAAGTGGAATATATATTGGCAAATGTATTATGCCTGAGAAGGGATATACAAAAGTTCATTTCTGTGTTGTACTGAAGCCAACAGAAAGAAGAGTGGTGATTTAGGCAATCTTTTTTAAGTTCAAAATAACAGCTAATAGAAAAATATGCATCTTCACCCAGAGTAAAGGTGAATGAACAGATATACTAATTTACATAAATACAAATGACTTTAAAACTAACAATCTTTATAAGTCTGCCCTGATTGATTTATAAACTACCTCCGATATTTTACAGTAGGACACATTCTGGAGGAAGAAAACGTCTGATTTCACGTATCATGACTGGTTTTTATATCCGAGGACCGCACTGAGAGTACAAGGCTTCCCATTAAGCAGGCAGATTATTTAATAGCAAGAGCTTATATGATGTGGCAATTTGGTTCTTACGTGTAAATTATTACACAAATAGACACTTCATAGGACAGAAAATGCGTCTTTTGTGTCACTGATCAACAATGACAACAAAAGATTAATTTTAAGAAAAATACATATGATCTTTCAACAAACATGGTCAATGAGACCAGATTGAACATTCAATTTATGAGATGATACTGATGCCTATAACAAACCAACAGATTATGATATAACGTGCCATCTTGAATATCAAAAAGCCTGAAATATCAAAGAATGTTCTGCATTCACTGGCTTTACCTAAAACTCTGGGTATAAGGTCAGAAGCAAAGCCTGAATGGTTAGAAGGAGCTGACTGTGCATTTCCACTGTATCATGGAAGGCATAACCAGCTCTCAAGCATCCCTATTCCAGTATGCATCAGATGAAGTGGGGGTGAATTTCAAACCAAAGAGGCTCAATAAAATCCTACTTAGGAACAAATCAATACGTATTAAAATTAAATCCAAGTTCTCAGCCTGTGCAAAAATATGTGTAAGCTACCAGCAAGATTTTTCTTTTTCTTAAAAAAAAAAAAGTTTGCTTATTTATTTGTTTATCTGGGTCTTAATTATAGCATGTGGGATCTTTTTTAGTTGTGCCATGTGAACTCTTACTTGCGGCATGAGGGGTCTAGTTCCCTGACCAGGGATCAAACCCAGACCCCCTTCAGTAGGAGCCCAGAGTCTTAGCCACTGGACCACCAGGGAAGTTCTGAAAGATTTTTCTTAAGGAAAATGATCATAATTACAAAATTCAGAGGCATCAAAGCTAGACTCGGACACAAAACACAACCCTATTCGAGGCAGATGGATATGTGGGTTGGACCAAATGTCTTATGGGAACTTCAGGAGAGGTGCAGCTAAGATGGTTGGAGGGAGGACCAGGAAGAACTGGAACTTCTTTTCTGGACCCTTGCTCATGCCTGCCCAAGCCCTCTGGATCACGTGAGCTCCTTCTCCTCCTGCCAAGCTTTTTGGCCCCTTCCATTGTGGTAGCAATACAACAACAACAAAGACAGTTCTGAAGCGAGATGTAATGATTATAGTAACTACCTGAGAATCTCCTTGTGTGTACATTATTTATCCTCACCATTGGCAATTGACAAGTTATACATAGATCACCTGCTTGTGTTTTTTTTAAGTCACAAACATTTTCTTTTATGGTGGCGGGAGTCTGTTGAAGTAAGCAGTAAAGGAATACTGGGGATATAATTTAATAGAGTTTGTATAAATCAGAAATGAGTCCAAATTTCATGTAAAAAAAAAAAACTAGAGGATGCCTATATAAAAATTTTCCTCTTGAAGTAAGTGATTTTTAAATAATTTGAAAATATGCTCTTGAGCTGAAAAAAACATGGATGTTGGGAAAACTCATTCTGCATGCAAAAGGAAAAAGAGATGTCTAGAGAATGCTTATGTATTTTGCTGTCTTGTAGTGGTCCTCAGTTGCTGGACAGTTCTGAAAGTGTGTCTGTGGAGACACATTCAGCTTAGTGGCACATAGAGTCTGAGGCTGCAGTTCTGTGGATGCTGACAGGTGGCATCTGCCTTCCTCTAGGCCAGGGGTCCCCAACCCTGGGACATGAACTGGTACCTGTTAGGAACCGGGCTGCACAGCAAGAGGTGAATGGCAGGTGGAATGAGACCATCACCCCCCTCTCTCTGCCTCCCCATCTAAGGGGAAATTGTCTTCCACAAATCAAGCCCCTGGTACCAAAAAGGTGGGAGACCGCTGCTCTAGGTCATCCTGAAGTTCTTGGCTGACTCTCTACTGGAGGACAGAAGAAGCTTGTTATCCTTTGTGGGGCAAACTTGAAAAGTGACATTATATGACCAGCTCACTCATAGTTAACATGGACGGAACACATTAGGTGGGTCCCTTCCCTTGTCTGATGGTGGAACAGACGGCCCACTCCCATTCTCTCTCCCTGAGCCATATTATGACTTTTGGGGCATGATTGCAGTTGTTGACACAGCAGTCTTCTTACCACACTGCAGGGGGATGCTGCTCCCTGCCCGGGATCATCAGAATATGTTGTCTCTCTGTGTTCCTACTTCTTGACGGCTGCTACTTTTACTCCTCCTCAGTGGCTTTCAAAGGCCTCATTATCCATTTGCCAATCTCAGCCAATAATTTTCTTCCCTCCGGCTACAGAGTTTATAGAGCTGCCTTTCTCGCTCGAATCACTTGTCAGACCCACCTCCAGCTCCTGCATCCGTATCTCCATGCAGGGAGGTTGTCTACAAAAGGCCAAGGGACCTGTTTCATTTCTCCATTGTCTGGAGCACACCCATCATTGCATGGAATTACGCAACATATTCATGGCTTCTGAAAATAATGCTTACTGTGTCTCTTGGAAAATCAGGATAAAATTCACTGCAAATAAGATGACCAATGTGAACTTAAAAAAGAAACCCACAAGAACTCACTTTTTGAAACAAAACAGAAGCTTTTTTGGCCTGAGCAATGTCCTCAAGTTTACTTCCAGTAAAGGATCATTACAGAGACAAATAGCCCAACAGTTACTGTTACCGGATGCAAGATGGTGTGCCCAATGTACAGAGGGACCAAACAAAATGAAAGACTGGATTCTGGAGTAGAGAAAAGTTTATTGCAGGACATGCAAGCAGAAGGGGTGACTTGTGACCCCTCAACCCCAAACTTCTTAAAGTGTTTCAACACAGCATTTTTTATTGGCAAAGAATTTATTTTTTAAAAATTTATGTTTAAATGGAGGATAATTGCTTTACAATTTTGTTTTGATTTCTGCTGCACAACAACATGAATCAGCCACAATATACATATATCCCCTCCATCTTGAGCATCCCTCAAGAGCACAAAGTGGAGTTCCCTGAGTTTTATAGTACCTGCAAAGCATTTTTAAAGGTAAGGTGAAGGAGGGGTGTGGTTACTTGTTAAAGGCTTCTCTGATCGAAATCTTTTGTTCTTGCTGCATCAGCTTCCAGTGTTCCTATAAACCTCTAACAAGACAAATGTTATTCTCTTTTCAGCAACTTTTATTCTCTTTAAGAATGGGAAATTGTTACCCCCTTCAAAGAATGGACTGTCCTATATATTTCAGGCTATGGGCTACATTCTTTTTTTTAATATTTATTTTTGTTTGTTTGGCTGTGCCAGGTGTTAGTTGCCACTATTTCTGCCCACCCTAGAATCCATATGCTGAAAAGGTATAGCCGCTGTAGGACCAGACTGCAAACTTCTTGAAATCAGCTCCTAAAACTTAAATTCCTTTGCAATCTCAAGAATGTTTAACACATCATCATGTGTAGGGTAGGTCCTCAGATATTGTTCACTTGGCCATGGTTCAGCTTCCAGTTATGTGACGTAAGATAAACATTGGATAATACAGGCTGGGTTAAATTACCTCTACATATTAGTTCTGACATTTATAAGCGGAATTTCTAAGGTCTTGAGCTACTGGAAAAATATACAAAGTATAGGGCAATTCCTTCCTATCATCACACAAATAGTGAAATACTCTCTAGGGAAGTTGACCTTCATTAGGTTGCTCACATTAGTTGAAAATGTATTTCAACTGAGCTTGAACCCTCACTTGAACATTCTTCTTAGAGGATTTCAGCCACTCTTAGAGTTTCAGCTACCTCCTTAAAAGTGGATGATTCTCAAACACTTTCCAACTCCTATCCCTTTCAGGATCTCTAGACTACTCATTCCAACTCTTCATTGGAAATCTTCACCGGGCATTCAAAAGCCAGCTAAAAATTAACATGTGCAAAGCTAAACTTCAAATCTGCTTTTCCTACTTCAAATATTATGTTATAACAGTATCCTCCCTAATGGACCTTAGTTAGAAACCCACGCATCATCCTTGACTTTTTCTTCAATCTTATTCTCCAGAGATACTGTGAGTTGCCATATCCCATCTTGTTTGCCTTCTTAGCTCATTTTATTTTTCACAGTTTTTTGAGATTTAATTTACATTTCATAAAATTCACTCACTTTAAATAGGTTCTTCAATGTGTCGCAATAAATGTATATAGTTGGGCAACTGTCATCACAATTCGGTTTTAAAACACTCCCGTTATGCTGAAAAGTTCTCTGTACCTCTCTGTACTCCCACCCTGGCCTCAAACAACCGCCTATCTGTTTCTACAGTTGTGCCTTTTCTAAAAATCCCAAATAAATGGAATTACATAATATGAAGTCTTTGTATCTGGCTTATTTCACCTTCCATGGTGTTTTTGAGATCTACTGGTGTTGCATGTAGCGGTAGCTCGTTCCTTTGTTGTGGTGGTGTTCAGTTGCTCAGTTATGTCTGACTCTCTGCAACCTCATGGACTGTAGCACACCAGGCTTCTCTGTCCTTCACAATCTGTGGAGTTTGCTCAAATTCATGTCCATTGAATCAGTGATGTCATCCAATCATCTCATCCTCTGTTGATCCCTTCTCCTTCTGCCTTTAATCTTTCCCAACATCGGGGTCTTTTCCAATGAGTCAGGTCTTCTCATCAGGTAGCCAAAGTATTGGGGCTTCGGCAGTTCCTTCTATAGTTAATTGTATTCCATTTTATGAGTATACCATAGTTTGCTTATTTATGGACATTTGATTGCTTTTCCAGTTTTTGGCTATTGTGATTCATATTGCTAAGAACATGCTCATACAAGTCTTAGTGTGGATACAGGTTTTTGTTTCTCCTGGGTAGAGATCTAGAACTGGAATTGCTGGTTTATATGGTGAGTATATGCTTAACTTTTAAAGGAACTGCTGTAGTTTTACAAACTGGATGCTCTATTTTACGAACCACCATCAGTGTATTTAGGTTCCAGTTTTTCTGTATCCTCATCAACTTGGAATTGTCCATCTTTCGATAGTTGATGTTTTGTTCAGTCACTAAGTCATTTCCAACTCTTTGTAACCCCATGGAGTCCACCAGGCTCCTCTCTCCATGGGATTCCCCAGGCAAGAAGACTGAAGTGGGTTGCCATTTCCTTCCAGATCAGGGATCAATCAAATCCATGTCTCCTGCATCGGCAGGTGGGTTCTTTACCGCTGAGCCACCGGAGAAGCCATCTTTTAATAGTGGCCATTCTAATAGGAGTAGCAGCACATTTCATTATCACTTGTTTTCTATTTTCCCAAGGACTAACGATGTTGAGCATCTTCTCATGAAATTTGCATCCATTTATCTTCTTTGGTAAGGTATCAGTATCATTTGCTTTTCTTTATTGAGTTGTTTGTCTCTTATTAGAGAGTCATAGAAGTTCTTTTAATTTCCTGGATATGAATCTTTCATTGGATATATATTTTGCCAATATTTTCGCAGGGTCTGTGACTTGCCTTTTCATTTTCTTCATGGTGTCTTTTGAAGAGCCCACATGTAAGTTCTTAACTTTTGAATGTGGCTCATGCCTCTCTTCCCACAGCCACTCCTTTGAGCTCAGCTCTTTTCTATTCATGGCTGAATTTTTGTAGTAGCCTACTGATGACTCTCTTTATCTCCCCGTTACATTTCCTAAAATGACCTTTGTTTTCAGGACTAAATATAAGTTCTGTAGCCACACATATGTGGCAGCCATAGAGGGATGCCCCTCACATTGCTTCCCAAACAACCTGCTGCAGAGAGCACAGTGACTGTCAGGGTCCAGCCACCAGAGCTGTGGATCCACCACAGGGCTCACTCCAGGGCCACTCTTGCTCCGAACCGCATAAGACAGTGACCAAACTCAATGCAAGACTCTGCTAACAGGCAACCCCTGCTGAGGAGCTCCTAATCAGCTTTGCCAAGACTTTCTCAGGGTTTTGCTGCAGTCTCTGGAGCTTTTCCAACCCAATTTCTTCATTCCTCATTTTTTTTTTAATTTTCTAAGTTTCATTGTGAATTGTTCCTTTTTTTTTTTTTTTTTTTGAGTCTATATTGAATTTCTTGGATTTCCCAGGTGGTGCAGTGGTAAACAATCCACCTGCCAATGCAGGAGATGCAAGAGATGGGGTTTCGACCCCTGGGTAAAGAAGATGCCCTTAGAATAGGAAATGGCAACCCACTTCAGTATTCTTGCCTGGAAAATTCCACGTGTAGAGGAGCCTGGAGGGCTACAGTTCATGGGGTCACAAAGAGTTAGACATGACTAAGCACACACACTGAATTTGTTACCACATCCCTTCTGTGTTATGTTTTACTTTGGGGGGCCATGAGGCATGTGAGATCTTAGTTCCCTGACCAGGGATCAAACCCACAACCCCTGCCTTGGAAGCTGAAGTATTAACCACTGGACTGCAAGGAAATCCTCTTCCTTCCTTCTTTCCTTTCACAGGTGTCAAACCTACATCACAACCTGAAGGCTCTTCTAGCCTTCTCCTATTTCCTCTCCCTTTATCCTTCTTGGTGTTTTTCTCAATAAACCTCTCACATATCTAGTCCTATCTTAGCATCTGCTTCTCAGAGAACCCACCTGCCACAACAGGCAAGGCCATTCCTGATCCAGTCCCCACTGGAATCTTGCTGACTCCTCAGTTGTCAGTGAACTTGTGTCTTCTTCCAGTTCATGATGACTATAAAGGAATCAGGGTTTCTTCTGCCAGTTTGCTCTCTTTTGTTCAGACTTCTGAANTTATTTTTCTAATTTTTATTTTATTTTTTTCCTTTTTTTTTTTTTTTTTTTTGAGTCTATATTGAATTTCTTGGATTTCCCAGGTGGTGCAGTGGTAAACAATCCACCTGCCAATGCAGGAGATGCAAGAGATGGGGTTTCGACCCCTGGGTAAAGAAGATGCCCTTAGAATAGGAAATGGCAACCCACTTCAGTATTCTTGCCTGGAAAATTCCACGTGTAGAGGAGCCTGGAGGGCTACAGTTCATGGGGTCACAAAGAGTTAGACATGACTAAGCACACACACTGAATTTGTTACCACATCCCTTCTGTGTTATGTTTTACTTTGGGGGGCCATGAGGCATGTGAGATCTTAGTTCCCTGACCAGGGATCAAACCCACAACCCCTGCCTTGGAAGCTGAAGTATTAACCACTGGACTGCAAGGAAATCCTCTTCCTTCCTTCTTTCCTTTCACAGGTGTCAAACCTACATCACAACCTGAAGGCTCTTCTAGCCTTCTCCTATTTCCTCTCCCTTTATCCTTCTTGGTGTTTTTCTCAATAAACCTCTCACATATCTAGTCCTATCTTAGCATCTGCTTCTCAGAGAACCCACCTGCCACAACAGGCAAGGCCATTCCTGATCCAGTCCCCACTGGAATCTTGCTGACTCCTCAGTTGTCAGTGAACTTGTGTCTTCTTCCAGTTCATGATGACTATAAAGGAATCAGGGTTTCTTCTGCCAGTTTGCTCTCTTTTGTTCAGACTTCTGAAGCAGCAGCAGAAAAATCCATCTGCCATAGTAGAAAGGCTATGATAATGTGCTGAGGAAGCCTCATTTGAGTCATGTTAGGCAGGAAGTTAGCCATGAGCAACAAGAGGTGGCCCCACTGACTGAATGTGGAATAGCCCCTAATCTCAAGCTATTTGGCAACCCTTTCCCAAACACATACCCCGTAAGTACTCCAAAATGGTCAAGGGACTGGAAAAACCCCACACAAGGCCAACTGGAGGGATTTTCCCCACTCTGGCACATCTGCACACTTCATGCTATCATGTCCTTAGATAACCTTTGGTGGCCATAGGGCTCATTAAGTGTTCATAAATATCCTACAGATACATACATATAATTATAACAAACTGAATTATGGGAAGGACATGTGCAGTAGAGCCTCTTCTTATACAAACTGCAGCTGTCAATCAAGACTGTCAATCAACGGCCTCCTGGATTATACAAAAGAACCTTGCCTTAAAAAACCTACACCCCAGCTCTCCCCAAGGCCACTGGCTTCCTTGGCCTGGCGCACCTCTCTCTTGAGGTATTCTCTCTGTTCTCTCTTTTCCTTCAATAAACTCTCTTGCAACAGGTAAAACCTCAGATCCTGTTTTGCATTCTTACCAGGAACTGAGGCCCACAGGAGGAGGGGTCTCCAGACTCCCTTCCACTAACAGTAAGAAGAGCAGGAACTCCAAAGAAAATTCAACCCTTCTAAAGAATGTGTACCCTCAACACCTTTTGAGCTGTGGATGTTGGAGGAAGGGGAAAAAAAAACCTTTTTCGATAGGGAGTTATTCTCCTTGTACCCATAAATAAATTCAAAGCCCAATGCTTCTGACAGTGCTCAAATGTGCTGTTAGAGGGGTTTTGTCAGTAGTGAGAGACAGCAGGCAGGCGTGCTGAGTTTATCATCGCAGGAATCTCATGGGGCTCTTAAAAGGTTGCAGGGCTCTGGATCCCAAGCCAAACCTCCTACACTAGATTTTCCAGAGAAGGGCACTGGGAAGAGTATTTTGGACAAATGCCTCATTACAGTGTTTGAAAAATACTGGTCGAGTGGTGAAGATTACAAGCACTAAACCTAGCCTGATTAGTTTGATTCTCTGACTTTTTCTAGCTGTGTAATCTTGGACAAGCTCCTTTGTTTTCTCATCTGTGAGATGCTATAATGAATAATACTTCCTGCATTGGTTTCTGTGAACACACAAAGAGCTAATGGTTTGGGTCTGTGTAGGACAGTGTCTGTTGTTTGTAGTTTAGTTGCTAAGTCATGCCTCACACTTTTTGTGACCCCATGGACTGTAACCTGCCAGACTCCCCTGTCCATGGAATTTCCCAGGCAAGAATATTGAAGTTGGTTGCCATTTCCTTCTCCCGTGGTGGCGGGGGTGGGGGGTTTTCCCAACCCAGAAAGCGAACCCGAGTCTCCTGCATTGCAGGCAGATTCTTTACCATAGAGCCACCTGGGAAGCCCAGGACATTGCTTATTAAATTTTAACTTTTTATTGTTGCTATTGTTATCATCACCAACATTATAAGTCTTATTAGTGACAGATTGAAAGCAACAAAATCATGAGCAGCTTCCAGGTGTTATGCTAGGATCCAGTAGGGAGACAGATGGTTAGAATACAGAAATGAGCATGACCTACCACCTGCTCATAGCTAGTTGAGTTTTTCCCTACCCAGCCATGTTCTCCCACCTAATCTCCATCATCTAGGGCATTCATTAGTCAGCTCTCTGCCAAGATTAGGAGTGGGCTTGGTGGTTGGTACAGATACAAGCTAATAGTCTTTGATCTAGATTTAGGAGAGGCTCTGAGAAAAGTCTGTTAGTCATCAGTTCAGAGTTCACATCCCAGGGAATCTTATTAGAGAAGTGAATGACCCTGAGCAAATTATTTAAGCTCTCTGAGCTTTTGTTTCCTTAATTTCCGAATGTTTCCTACCTCTCCGGGCTACTGTGAGGCTTCACTAGGGAGATGATGGATGTAAACTCCCATGCTGGGGGCTGAAGAAATGGGTGGCCCACCTTGTTTCATTAGGACTGTTTTTAATTCACTGAGATAACCTATCCACAGACCCGGGATGAGCCCAGCTGTCTCCCTTGGAGGGGAGAATTTCAAGACCCAAAAGGCTTCCCCGACTGCCAGACTTATAACTCAAATAAGCCATCTTCACTGTGAATGTCTCAGCGGTGCGTGGGAATTGTCACTTCTCACCTGTATATTGTCTTGTCACTTACTCCTCCAGTCCAGGAGTGGCCATTCCAGGGTCATTTAAAAATACTGAAAGAGAGACAGCTCAACAAATCCAGTTCTTTCCCCAAACTTTGGCTTTGGATTTATCAACGTGGTTTTGAATTCTCGTCCCCTGCCTCAATGGTGAGTGCACATGGCCTTTGTAAACATATCTTCAAAACGTCTTCAAAGTTTACAAAATGAACTTTGAAACAGGGCAGTAAGTAATATCACCAAAGCAGCAGTCATTGAGAAAATGATCTCTTTAAATGGGCTAATGTTTTGGACTTTGATGTGTCCACATTTCAGAGGAATATATTTATAAACCTGTTGATATAAACTTTATTTTTTTTTAAAAATTAGGACATTTCATAAAGCAGTTGCCAAAGTGGTGCCTAATTTGGAATTGTTCTTTTCACCCTGGTTTGCAAGGGATTTGCTATGGGGTAAGAGTATGTAACAGAGACTGCAAATCAAGATTTGCTTCTTACAGATTTCCAAGCTTAAGGAAAAAGTCCCACAAAATGGATTAGAAAGTACTTGAAATCTCTCTGAAGTGAAGGGTAGGATTATGCAAAGATAGTAAGAGGCAGTTCATAACCTTTTTGCTATTTTTCAAGTGTGATGGTGAACTCCTGCAAGCTAATAAAACATAGAAATAGAGACGTAACAAAAACTTTTCGGTGCTGAGAATGAAAACACTGGGATACTCTAAAAAATTTGCTAGATAAGCAACTCATGTTCAAAGGTGAAATAAATCATACACATTATATGATTGATTTATTTAACCATGAGTCTATACTTTAGGGGAAAAAATGATTTCTAAGGAATAGAATGAAATTCTGGATGCAGTTGCCAAGACATCCCTTGGAGAAGAATTGTATCTACTTAGATAAAGCTGGGATGGAGTCATGTGAGGTGGAATGCCAACCCCCAGGAATCTGAGCCACAGTAGATCCTTGTGTCCTTTGTACAAAAAGGAGAGGTTATGCCTAGGGTGACAGGAAGAACCTCCTTTCCTTGACAAATCCTACTGAAAGGGTTTTAGAAAGGCCCATAGATGAGGGTTAGAGTACCATAGCCCTAGTGGCAGTAAGCAAGCCCTCCTTTCCGGGTGTGAGTTGGGAGACTGGTGCGGATGTTTATGGCAGGGACTTTCCTCGTGGTCCAGTGGTTAAGAATCCACCTGCCAATGTATGGGACACAAGTTCGATCCCTGGTCCCAGAAGATCCCACATGACACAAGGCAGCCAATCCATGTGCCACAACTACTGAGTCCACACACTCTCCAGCCCAGGCTCTGCAACAAGAGAAGCCGTTGCAAATGAGTAGCCCACGCAGTACAGCTAGAGGGTAGTCCCCACTTTTAGCAACCAGAGAAAGCAGCAAAGACCCAGAAAGCCAAAAATAAATAAACACAATAATATTCTTCAAAAAAAAAAAAAAAGATCTTTATGAGAGTCTTGCCCAAATTCAGAGATTTCAAGCACATCCCAGTGCAACCTGGCAGAGAGATATTTTTTAACCTTAGTCCTTGGCACGTGTTTTATTCATTTATTCCTGCATAACAAATTATCTCAAAACTTGGGGCTTGAAATAACAAGCTATTATTTTTCATACTTCAGCAAAAATGTGATCAGTTTTCTTCTCCAAGTGGTGTCAGCTGGGGAGCTTGGAAGCCTTCAGCTGGTAACTGGGCTGGGAGGTCCAGGAAGACTATGCTCACAGGTCTATTGACCTGGTGCCCCATTAGGCCGCCTCTGCACATGGCTGGCTTGGGCTTCTTTACAGGGTGGTCGTCTCAGGGTAGTCTGGCTGCTGATGCGGCAGCTGGTTTCACCAGGTCTTAAAAGTTACCACTTGCCACTTTTGTAGCATTCTGTTAATCAAAGCAAGACATAGGGCCAGTCCAGATTGAAAGGGAAAAGACACGGAGCCCTCATCTTGATGGTGTAGCATGCACCTTTGTTCATCTTAAAGGAGGAAAAAAACTGATGGCAGCCCTCTCTGGAGAGTCTCTGCCATAGTCTGAGAAGGTGGGGCTGGCAGCTGATGGCTTTGGAGAAGAGTGTGAAATCAGGCTAAGCCAGGGAGAGCTGCATCTGGAGGCAAAGCTGATGTGTGAATGGTTATTAAAGTTTAGGCAGTTGGGCACCAAACTTCAGGTAGGATCAACAGGAAGGATCAACAGGAAGTTGATCCTAAGGAATCCTAGGGGCAAGGAGTAAAGGAATCTAGGAATATTATGCCAACATGAATCAGGCTTCCCACAATTCCATGGATTTTTTTTTTTTAAGTCAAACATCAGACACCCCTGGTGGTCCAACAGTTAGGAATCTGCCTGCCAATACAGAGGACATGGGTTCGATCACTGGTCCAGGAAGATTCCACATGCCACAGGGCAACTAAGCCCATGTCCCACAGCTATCGAGCCTGTGCTCAGGAGCCCCTGCTGCAACAAGAAGCCTGAGCATCACACCTAGAGCGTATGCTTTGCTTGCAGCAACTAGAGAATGTTGATATGCAGCAACAAAGACCTAACACCATCAAAAATAAATAAATACATAAAAATTTACAAAAAATCCAATGATGTATATTGACATTATTGTTTAAAAAAAAAAACAAAATCAAATATCTGTTCAAAAACAAGTTCTTTTTGGATCATTTTCTGTTACTGATGTCTCTAAACTTACAACTTTACATAAAGAGCAGGAAGATGAATGGCTCAGAAAAGATTCGGCCAGAAAAGTGCAGACAGTTGCATAACTTTGTCCTGGCTGCAGTCTAACTTCCTCATGGCAGCTCTGAAGGCTTCATATGAAATAGCCAGTGGTCTTGTTGAGGAGAGGGTGGTGCTCTCCTAGAAAGTGCTTGTAGATGTGGTCATCCTAAAGATTTTTGCTGGTGGGAGTGCTCCTGGGGTGGAGTGGATAAGAGCCAGGGAGGGTAAATATTCAAACACCCTGCACACTTGCAGGGAATTATTGCAGCCCAAATGCCATTGGCACCCTGACTGAAGAACACAAGGTAGACAGTTGGGGTGATATTGAGTATTTGGGTGGAAATATGGAATTTGGAAGATGCAGGGGCTGCAAGATCCCATAATAGGCTGCTGTCTTCTAGTTAAGTCCAGTAAGTCACTTGGAGAAGGCAATGGCACCCCACTCCAGTACTCTTGCCTGGAAAATCCCATGGACGGAGGAGCCTGGTGGGCTGCAGTCCATGGGGTCGCTGAGGNACACACACACACACACACACACACACACACACACACAAGAAGTTCCCCAGCGCTTCCTTGGTGGTCCAGTGGTTAAGAATCCTCCTGCCAGAGCAGAGGACATGGCTTCAATCCCTGATCCAGGAAAACCCACATGCCACAAAGCACCTAAACCCCTTAACCTCAACTACTGAGCCCACAGGCCTAGAACCTGTGCTCGGCAACAAGAGAAGCCACTGCGATGAGAAGCCCACACGTCACAACTAGAGTGTAGCCCCTGCTCGCCACAACTAGAGAAAACCTGCTTGCAGCAACGAAGACCCAGCACAACCTAAACAGATAAATAAAAAATTTTTAAAATGTCAGTATGGCAAAAAACCACTACAGTATTGTAATTAGCCTCCAATTAAAATAAATACATAAAAATTTTTTAAAAAGAAAGAAGCAGAGGTGAGAATCCAGATTATAAAATATTACTAATTAAAGAGACTAACAAAATTATAGACAAATGCCACTCATTAAATTTTTTGTTTTGGGAAAAAAAAATACATGTTAGCAAGTAATTCTCATTTTTATTGATTTGAGCATTATTTATCCTGGAATGGTAAGAGATACATTACCTGTAAATGGAAAAACTGTTTACTCACAGTGTAAATCTTTTTATATCCAATAAATTTCTCAAAAAAAAAAAAAAAGTAAAGTTCACCAAAAGCAAAGAAAACTCCATGGTGTTGATGCTCGTCATATCACAGTGGTTGGCCTTGTTTCTGACCTATTGAGCTGGCTGGAAAGTTCATACTTATGAAAAAACCTGAATAAAATTTTTGGCCAACTCAATATTTCCCAAGATCAGTGGGGTAAGCTGTGTAACAGACCAAACACCACTGGGTCTACCTAATGCATTAGGTAGACAGGCTACACAGGGCCAGACAGTTGGTGGTAGAATGTATTTCTGCCTAGTGACTGCTCTGAAGGTCTTTGACTTGTCTCTCCAGATTCATTGCCTACCCACTTCCATCCTTCTCTGTGTTCAGGGAGGCTGATCTTGGATTTGCCCGATAGGGAGGGAGAATATAGCACTGGGAGACTCAAAGAAAGCAGAGCACAAGATATACTGCTCCCACTCCTGGTTCCTAAGCTACTTGGTAGCCACTTCCCTCTATCTTCAGTTTCTACTTAAGTCCCTGGCTCCTTTGGGGTAGTCGGCTCTGCCTCTGGGTCCTGGTTACCACTCTTTCCTTTCATCCTTTCAGGCCTAGGATTGTGATAGCTCCCACCCTGTCTAGCCCCAGGTTGCTGTCATCCTCTTTGTAGATTCTTTCCCACCCAGATCTTTGGAAGGGCCCCTTTGCTGGCCTTCTCAGGTGGGTCAGAAGTAAAAAATCCACCTGCCAATGCAGAGGTGCTGGAGATGCAGTTTCCATCCCTGGGTTGGGAAGAACCCCTGGAGGAGGAAAAGGCAACCCACTCCAGTACTCTTGCCTGGAGAATCCCATGGACAGAGGAGCCTGATGGACTATAGTTTATGCGGTCACAGAGTCAGACATGATTGAGGGGCTGAGCATGCATGCAGCCCCTTTGTTAGGCTGGCCTTAAGTTACCCAGTGAGTAGGAGGACCTGTCCTCTGCTGTAACCCTGCTGACCACATAGACTTAGTTCACCCCTCTTTGTACGTGACTCCATGTGTCCCAGGCTGCAGGTAGGAGTGCAATAATAATCACAGACACAGAAGAGTGTTTCTCTTGGTCCTTTGCCCCCATGCTTCCTGCAGAAATTTCAGTTCTTTGGTGCCCTAACGAGTCTGCTTGATTTGACCGTTTGGAGCCACAGCCTTCCTCTCTTCCTGCCCCAGTTTGCTGTGTGGACAACTCTAACCTTTTCAAAAGGCAGCAGAGCCAGTTCTGCCCCTGTTAGCGCCTCTGGGTGAGCTGCTGCCGTGTCTGGGCCAAGTCTCTGGTGGGGATCCTAAAAGTACCTCTACAGCTGATACTGTGGCTTTCCTATTGCGGCTGCCATCACCAGTCCTGGATGCCACTGTCACACTCCGCTCCTCCATGCTCAGCGTTCCATGGAAATGATACTCTTTCTCTTTGCTTGCTTTTTATCAGAACTCGCTCGGCCAAAGACTTGGTTTTAAGCCCAGTGGAATGGGTCAGAGTTTAGTCTACGCCACAGATCATGCACTGAGCTCAGAAGCAGGCATCCCCTTGTCCTTAAACCAACTTCCCCACCTCCATTATCCTTCCCTTGGGAAGGGTTCTTTCTCAGGAGTCAGATTTCTCATGTAAACAGTGCCCTGTGGGGGCTGTCCTGTTATTTATTTCTCCAGACCAGCCTAGAAATGTCTGAATCCTCTGGGGAATTCAGCCTAGATTCACTTGATATACTCAGTGCCCCTAGAACCCTACCCTCTACGCTTATCTGCATCAATCTGTGCTCGGAAATGCCAAATTCTATAGATTCCATCACTTAGGCCCTCCCTGCCCTCTCGGCGCCATTTGGGCTCAGGCAGTAGAAGGCAATGGCAGGACACGAGCTACGAAGAGAGACCTCAGAGGGCGCGGCTGGGCTTCAGCTGGTAGTGGTTGTTTATCAACAGCCACAGTGCCTGCCAGGTCACTCTCTCCAGGGCCACAGCTTTTGCTGCATTCTTGTAAAAGTACCCCCCACCCAGCCCTTTGTCCTTTTAGTCCTAGGGGGTGTGGTGCGTAATTGCCCCCCAAAGATGACCACAGCCTAATTCCTAGAACTTGTAAGTACGTTACATTACATGACAAAAGGGACTTTGCATGTGTGGTTAAGCAGCTTAGCTGCTCAGTCATGTCTGACTTTTTGTGACCCACCAGGTTTTTCTGCCCATGGAATTCTCCAGGCTGGAGTGGATAGCCGTTTCCTTCTCCAGGGGAGAAGGACCCAGGGTCTCCTGCATTGGCAGGCAGATTCTTTACCGTCTGAGCCATCAGGGAAGCTGCTGTGGTTAAGATAACAGCCCTTTTAAGACAGGGAGAGTAGGGACTTGCCAGGTGGTTCTGGTGGTTAAGGATCTGCCTTGCAGTGCAGGGGAAATGGGTTCATTCCCTTGCTGGGGAATTAAGATCCCACATGCCGTGGAGCAACTAAGCCCACGTGCCCAACTAGAAAGATTAAGTGGCACAACAAAGATTCATGTGTTGTGATTGAGAATGAACACAGCCAAATAAATTTTAAAAAAGAGAAAAAAAAAAAAAGAGTAGCCTGAATTATCTAGTCAGGCCCAATCTAATCACGCGAGCCCTAAAAAACATAGAACTTTCTCCAGCTGGAATAAGATAGATGCTGCAGTAGGATAAATCAGAGACATTCCAAATGTGAGAAGGATTCCTTGTTGGTTCTGAGATGGAGGAGCCAGAGAGGAGGCTCTGACTCCCATCTGTCAGTCAGTGAGGAAACAGCTCTCAGCCCTGCACCTGCAAGGGGTCGGATCCCACCAACAACCTGCATGAACTTCAGTTCAGTTCAGTTCAGTTGCTCAGTCGTGTCTGACTCTTTGCGACCTCATGAATCTCAGCACACCAGGCCTCCCTGTCCATCAGCAACTCTTGGAATTCACCCAAACTCACGTCCATCGAGTCGGTGATGCCATCCAGCCATCTCATCCCCTGTCGTCCCCTTCTCCTCCTGCCCCCAATCCCTCCCAGCATCAGAGTCTTTTCCAATGAGTCAACTCTTTGCATGAGGTGGCCAAAGTACTAGAGTTGCAGCTTTAGCATCATTCGTTCCAAAGAACACCCAGGGCTGATCTCGTTTAGAATGGACTGGTTGGATCTCCTTGTAGTCCAAGGGACTCTCAAGAGACTTCTCCAATATGCTTAGAAGCAGATTTATCCTCAGAGCAACCAAATAAGACCATGGGCCTGAGAACATGGTGACTCCAGCCTTGTGAGAGGAATCAGAGGACCCAACCGAGTTACACTGTAACCAGACTTCCAAACTACATCACTGTGGATATAAACCAGGTATCATTTTAAGCCACTAAGTTTTGTGTAATTTGTTATAGCGGCAGTAGGAAATGTTCTGGCAAGAATACAGGTGATGATGGCTTTCTACTCTTGCTCATCTCTGGGTGCTGCTCCTACCCAGTCACTCAGTTGTATCCAGCTCTTTTCGACTCTATGGACTGTAACCACCAGGCTTCTCTGTCCATGGGATTTCCCAGGCAAGAATACCGGCTTGCCATTTCCTTCTCCAGGGCATCTTCCCGACCCAGGGTTAAACTCACGTCTCCTACATCTCCTGCATCAGCAGGCAGATTCTTTACCACTGAGCCACCTGGGAAGCCCCCTGTAGGTATTGCACCATCCCCTAACTTTGCTCACACTGCGTCAGTGGTGCCCCCCAGGCTCAGTTAGCCCTTTGAGTGGCTGCCTCTTTCCTGCTGGGTCCCTGACTCACATGCACTGCCCTATTTAAAAACCCTAAAGATACTTATCTACATATTTGCTAAGTGGTCACACATGTTCCTTTTTATTTTCCTTTTATTTAATGTTTGCATTTTTTAAATTGAGGTACAGTTGATGTGCAAATATTTACAACATAGTGATTCAGAGCTGTTAAAGGTTATATTCCACTCATAGTTATTATAAAATATTGACTATATTCCCAGAGTTGTACAATATTTTCTTGTAGCTTATTAATTTATACAAAGTATTTTGTATTTCTTAATCCTCTATCCCTATCTTGCCCCTCCCCCTTCCTTCTCCCCAGTGGTAACCACGAGTTTGTTGTCTAGATCTGTGAGTCTGTTTCTTTTTTGTTAAAAATCACTACTTTGCTTTATTTTTTAGATCCACATATAAGTGGTGTCATACAGTATTTCTCTTTCTCTGCCTGATTTATTTTACTTAGCATAAGACCCTCCAAGTCTATCTATGTTTTTATTGTTGTTCAGTTACTCAGTCATGTCCGACTGTTTGCAACTCCACGAATTACAGCACTCCGGGCTTCCCTGTCCTTCACCACCTCCCAGAATTTTCTTAAAATCATGTCCATTGAGTCAATGGTGCCATCCAAACATCTCGTCTTCTGTCATCCCCTTCTCCTGCCCTCAATCTTTCTCAGCATCATGTTGTTACAAATGGCAAAATTTTCTTTTTAATGACTGAATAGTATTCCATTTATATGTGTATCACATATTTCTTTGTCCATTCATCTGTTGATGGACACTTAGGTTAGTTCCATATCTTGGCTATTGTAAATAATGCTTCTAAGAACATTGGGGCTCATGTATCTTTTCGAATTAGTGTTTTCATTTTTTTCAAATATATACCCAGGAGTAGAATTGCTGGGTCATATGATAGTTCTCACCCCACTCCAGTACTTTTGCCTGGAAAATCCCATGGACGGAGGAGCCTGATAGGCTGCAGTCCATGGGGTCACTAGAGTCAGACATGACTGAACGACTTCACTTTTCCTTTTCACTTTCATGCATTGGAGAAGGAAATGGCAACCCACTCCAGTGTTCTTGCCTGGAGAATCCCAGGGATGTCGGAGCTTGGTGGGCTGCCATCTATGGGGTCACACAGAGTTGGACATGACTGAAGCGACTTAGCAGCAGCAGCAGCAGCAGCATGATAGTTCTATTTTTAGTCTTTTGAGAAATCTTCATACTGTTTTCCACAGTGGCTGCACCAGTTTATATCCCCACTAGCAGTATACAAGGGTTCCCCTTTCTCTACATCCTCCTCAACATTTATTTGTGGTCTATTTGATATTAGCCATTCTGACAGGCGTGAGGTGACATCTCACTGTGATTTTAATTTACATTTCTCTGATGATTAACGCTGTTGAGCATCTTTTCATGTGCCTGTTAGCCATCTGCATGTCTTTGGAAAAATATCTATTCAGGTCTTCTGACCATTTTTAATCAAGTTGCTTGTATTTTTGATGTTGTATTGTGTGAGCTGCTTATAAATTTTGTATGTTAACCCTGTTCATGACATGTTCTTGACATACAAAGCATAATGGGTTTCATCAGTGTATATAAGCCATGTGTCTCTCATAGCCCAGCGCCTATTAGCTGATGGGGGCATTTTTAACACCAAGTGGAGATATTATGTGTGGGGTCTGTGACCTAAGAGAATTTTGTTGCTCTTATCCCTGGGATTTCTGAGATCCTTCTGGAATAGGATGAGACCAGAAATAGAAAGGCATGACATTTGGTGTTTCAAAGTGTTCCCAAGAGCTCAACTACTTGGAGACTAGTAGCTGTACCAACGTCGGCTAGGCAAGTCACTGCACGGAGTGTAACACTGAAGGATCTGATCCCCCGTGTAGTCAGCTCATTTCCACTTCTCATGGACATGAAGGCCACCCAGTCCTGCCAGCTGTCTCACATGCAGGCTTCTCCAGAAGGTACAGATGAGATGGTGTCAGTGGATCCCCACCGCCAGTGAAGGGCTTGCAGGTGGTGGGTATTTTTCATTTGCCAAATACACTTAATCATGAGATGCTTTCCTGCTGTCCTTGCTCCTCTGAGTTCACAAGTACAACATCGCATCATTGCCTTGGCTTTTGAGAGTCTCCCAACCTAACAGACTTTGAAAAATCAGCTTCTGGCTCAAGGAAGGAATAAAGCTGAGCTTCAGAGAAGCTGTATGGTTAGCACGAGAGACATGATGAAAAGACAAAGGATTGGCTTTCATGTTACTTTGAAGTGATATCGCCTCTCATTTACATTCCCCAGGGGTTCTTTGGGCGTTGGGTATTTTCACAGGGACCTGGACCATGCTGCCACGACAAGACGCCATGGAGGTGGGTATCATAACAGCTCTGCAGCTTAAACCAGAGCTCTAGACACGTCACAGACCTTGTTTCCCTTACCAGCCACAGCCAGTCCTAGACAGAACGGGTAATATGTCACTAATTATAAACAAGCAGACAATGGAGTTTGTTTTTTGCCCCGGGAATCTGCTCTCGCTCCCAGTCAGATCTGAATGCATTTTCAACTATAATAGAAACCAGAGCTAAGCGCTTTGCGACTTTATTATGGGCACAGAAAAACAGAAGGAAGGGAAAAAACTCCTAAACCAAGTTTTTAAAAATTGAGTCCCCACTATGTGTGGGTTGTTTTACATATATTTTCTCTAGTAGGTAAAAACAACCCTGCGTGTTTATTACAACCCCTGCTGTCCCTAGTTTATCGATGAGAAAACCAAGGCTCGGTGTGGTTCTTTTCACTTGGGCAAGGCCACTGTGTTAACAAGTATTGAAGTTGGAATAAAACATTATGTCCCTCTGACTCCAGAGCCTAGGCATCAGCCATTTCATCACACTTCCACACCAACTAATTTTTCTCCAGAATTGAGGGATATTTAGCCTTCTTCTCGGGTGTGCCTTACTGGACCTGGAAACTTTTGCCTCATCCACTCTTTGCCTTCCAATAAAACTACATCCAGACAACTTAATAAGTACTATTTCTAGGACTTTCTCCTAATGGTTCTCACTGCCTGGAAGTTCTTTCTTATGACTGACCCGAATATTTTTTGCTGTACTTCGAAGACTTCTCTCTTGCTATGCTCTTCCTGCAGAGGGTGAGCAGTGCACTATAAAATCACCTCGCAGACCTGCGGATTGTGAAATAGCTGCTCCGTGGAGGGGGAGAATTCATCCCCTTAGGCCAGACAACAGCAGCCACAGAAAATCAGTCTCGTCTGCAGGAACTCGGTGCAGGTTTTAACCTTTCCTGGCCTCTCCCAACTAAAAGTCCAACTTGGAATAAATCTTCATCTTTTCCACACCTCTGCTCTCCCCATGCCCCCTCCATGATCATCTTATTCTCCACCATTCTTGAGTTAAAAGATGGGGAAAGGGAAGTGGGAGGTTAAGGGGAATTGAGTTAGTTATACACAGCAACTGCTGTATTAAACTCCTTTGCTAAAAGATATCCTTGAGGAGATCCAGTTGACAGGAGCACAAAAAGGCCAGGAGAGGTAGGGAGGCCACTGCTCCTGCCCAGCACTCCCCAGGCCATTAGACACAGCTGGCTGAGCATGTGAGCAGCCTGCTGGAGCCTCTCGTGTGGTTCGAAGATCAAAGCAGAGTGTCCCCCGTGTCTGGTCTCTTCTGAAGGAGCCTCAGGCTCATCTGGGAAAGGGAACCCAGAGGAGGGAGGCTACCTGCTGTGGCCAGAGATCAGAGGGAGGGCTGGGCAGCCTGGTCAGTGGTTAGCAACAGAATTCCCAACCGGAACTTGCAAGGCTTTGAAAGGGAGCCAAGGTCCTTGATGGCAGGCCCAGGGCTTGGTTCAGGGAAAACCACAGAGGGTACCAGGATGCTGTGAAGATCTGGGAACTGGTTGGCCTGCCGGTGTTGGCATCTGGCACTCCAGGCATGTGGGGGAGGCAAAGAGGCAAGCTGGGTTCTTGCCACTCTTTCTTCTCGTGCTCCATGAGGCCTCCCTGAGCTGCTACATCCGTTCTCAGGACTTCAGTCTTCACCTGGATCGAGTTGAGCTTCCCTCCACCTGTATTTCTGTGCTCAGCTTGGACTGTTCTCCTAAGTGACTGACTCCTATTTTGACTATGCTCAGGGATTGACTATGCTCCCTGAGCATATCCCCCCAAAGACCCCACCGGTACCTTGTTTACTATCCCAAACTGAGACAACCACTTTCTCCTCTTTAAAATTGCTTCTCCTAAACAACAACAACAACAACAACAAAGTGAAATAAAATTGCTTCTCCTGAAACGTCCCTGGTGGTCCAGTGGCTGAGACTCCGAGCTCCCAGTGCAGGGCACCCAGCTTCAATCCCTGGTCAGGGAACTAGATCCCACATGCTGCAGCTAAGAGTTCGCATGCCGCAACTGAGACCTGGCACAGCCAAAATAAATAAATACTTTTTAAACATCCTTCTCCTTCTTTGCCAGGATTCAAATTCCAGCAAGCTGGTTTCAGAGACTTGGGGGCAGGGTGTGAGGAGGATTGATGGACTGAGGTCACTGGAGTGACTCTTCCTGATTCTCCTAAGCAGGAGAATTCTAAATCCTCTGCCTCTGAGCCCTCTGATCCCCAGACCCTGCCCTCAACCACTGTATTTGCTCAGGTCTCCCTCATTTCCATATAGGATGGTAATAGCTTCCCTTGGCTTCCTTGCCACAGCCCTGTCCGTCATTCACTCCACCCTGTCCTAAACCCTCTAGATCCAGCCACAGCCCTGCTCTGTAGTTCTAGAGGCTTCCAAGCTGTCTGCAGGACACAAACAAGGCTCTCTGGCCCCTCATCCTTCCATTTACAATTAAACTTCCTGACCTCAGTCCATCAACCCTCCTGACACCTTGTAGCCAAGGCTCCAAAACCAGCTTGCTGGAATTTGAAACCTGGCATCTTAGACAAGGGTTTTATTTTGTTTTTACTTTGATGCTGGGAGGGATTGGGGGCAGGAGGAGAATGGGACGACAGAGGATGAGATGGCTGGATGGCATCACTGACTCGATGGACGTGAGTCTGAGTGAACTCCGGGAGCTGGTGATAGACAGGGAGGCCTGGCATGCTGCGATTCATGGGGTCGCAAAGAGTCGGACACAACTGAGTGACTGAACTGAACTGAACTGAAGGGTCAAAAGCTCTTAGGAGGCCTCCGGCAATCTCTGCTACACTCACTAGACCTTCCAACCCCAGGGGAACAATATATGTACATATGTACACATACACACATCGATGCACATGTAAGTATATGTTTATATTAAAAAGTACCCACTGAGCACTTTATAAGTGGGTGGGCAATTCTGATTGCCTTGTGTGTGAGTCAGGGGCTTCCCTGGCGGCTCAGACGGTAAAGAATCTGTCTGTAATGCAGGAGACCCAGGTTTGATACAGACACAGTTCTAATTGCCTTCTGCACATTATTTATTCCTTCTTTAAGCTCTCTGAGGTAGCTATTACTATTAGCCCCAATTTATAGGTGAGGAAAAAGAGGACAGAGCAGTTAAGAACCAGCTCAGTGTTGCATAGCTGGGAAGCAGCAAAGTTTGGCCTTGAACCTGCTCCATGGGACTCCAGAACCTGCACAATTAAGAACAAGTTCTTATCACCTGAGCCATATTGCCCCCTCATAATACACCTTCTGAGTTAGGGAACATCCCCCTGCCTGGGCACCCCAGGGATCTTTTTCCCCATTACTTCTTCTATATTTGAGAATCATGGAAAATCAAAATCGGGAGGCTTCTCAGCTCTGGCTCAAGTTTTCCACTGCTCAGAGAGGGAAAGTGACTTATTCAGAGTCACACAGGAGACAGGGAAAGGCCCAACAAAGAACTGGGTTTTTTTTTTCTGTCTCTGGACATAATTTCTCACTCATTAGCCCCTTGCTATGTTGGTTCTGATTTGAGATTCCATCAATATCTACTGCATTTCAGAAAGAAAAGGGGGAAATGTGTGTATGTGTACACACAAAAGCACACACACACACTCCATTCTGTAAATGAAGATTTCTTCTCTAGCTTCTCCACAGTAAGTTCTTTGTGTGTGTGCACACGTGCACACTCAGTCATGTCCGACTCTTTGAGACTCTCTGAAGTGTAGCCCGCCAGGTTCCTCTGACCATGGAATTCTCCAGGCAAGAATACTGGAGAGGGTTGTCATTTCCACCTCCAGGAGATCTTCCCGACCCAGGGATCGAACCCGCTTCTCTTGCATCTCTTGCACTGGCAGGCGGATTCTTCACCACTGCACCACCTGGGACGCCCTGGTGAGTTCTTTATCCCCAGTCAAACTCCCCTCTCCCCTCCCTGGGCATCCAGCCATGGCGTCCTTTCCCGGTTCTTGTTGATTTTATCTAGGCTCGAAATGTGGAAGCAACTACAGTGTCTCAAAGGGCTAAATACCTTGTGATGACTCTTCTCATCTGTTACCAATGCCCAGCGAATGCAAACAAGGACTCACAAAGGCAGAGGGATAAACATATTTAAGCCAGACCGATTTCCAGAGAAATAATTTAAAGATGGTTCAAACAAACGCTTCAAACACACAAGAATAATGATTTCCCCATGGATACATTGTGTGCTTGCTGGCACTATAACTTTGGCCTTACATGCAGGATCCCATAAAAAGTTAGGGGCAGGATAAAAAGAAACAAGGAGTGTATGATGGAGTGAAGCCATTTGCACTGCAGCCGAATATCGCTGCCCCAAATTACCCCGCCGGAGTCTGCTGTCTGGGGATTCCAGACGCCTGGAATGCAGCAAATTCAATGTCTGTGGAAGCACCATTCGTGGATGCTAAGACACACCAGGAAAAGACCCCTACTTTTTGCCTCCCTGCAATTTTTTGGGGAACATGCCTCTTAGCCTGCCCACAAGGTAGGTTTGCTCATGGCTATCTGTCTCCTTTTTTTTCAGAGAAAAATGCCAAAGCAGATATGCAGCTGGGTAGTGGAGGAGTGGCTCGGTTCCATGGGGCAGACTGGGTTATTTCAGATGACCCTCTGCACCACTGAAGACCATGAGGGACTTTAGCTACCTTGATCCGGTTCGTCTGGCCCTGATCCCCAAAGACCACCTGTAGGTATTCTCATGACCCTCACTCTAGTCCATATCTTGACAGAGAGATTCAGGGGAAATCAGTGCAGCCAACTACATCCATTTTGATCTGCTCCTAAGCCCTCCACTGGGAACATCATCAATATGGCAAACATCTTGCAAAGGTCCATCTCTGTGCCTCCTTGCCGAGGGTGTCCAGGGTCTAGGGGTCCAGCAAAAGTGACGAGTTGTTTTGAGTTGTGTCCAGTATTTTCACAGTATGCTATTTTCACTGCATAAGTAATTGGCCATAAAGCAATTGTGTCACAAGAGGAAAAATAACTGATTGACAGTTTGGTTTGACATATACAGTATAAAGATCATGACAGATAATGATGATTTGTCCTAAGAGTTGATTTCTTAATTTTGAAACACTGGAGGAGAAAGAGGCCTTGAGGGCACAGAGTTGAACCCTCATTTTCCATAGAACTTTGGAACATTTTTCCGTGGATACATGACAATATGCCAAGGACATACAGTGGTGTAAAGGCTTTCACAACTCAGTAAAGCTCAGTTGTGAACATGCATCCTGTGTTGGAAAAGTGACACCTCTCTCTACCTTTTTTAAAAATTTGAATATTTTATTATTTTTGACTGTGCTGGGTCTTCATTGCTATGCATGATGCTACAGTGAGGGTAATGGGAATACCTACAGGTGGTCTCTGGGGGTCAGGGCCAGACACCCCGATTTGGCCTCTCATGGTCTTCAGTGGCTCGGAGGGGCAGAGGGACTATGCCAGCGTCCGAAATAACTGTCTCCCGCGTGACTGTGACCTCACTCAGTGAAACCAAGCCACTTCTCCACCGCCCAACTGAATATCCAATTTGGCATTTCCCTATGCAAAAAAAAAAAAAAAAAAAAGGAGGCAGATAGCCTACCTTGTGGGCAGGCTAAGAAGCACAGTCCCCAGAAAGTAACTCTCGGCATGCTTTCTGTAGTTGAGGTATACAGGCTTCTCACTGTGGTGGCTTCTCGTTGCAGAGCACAAGCTCTAGAGCATGCCAGCTTTGGTAGTCACGGCACTTAGGCTCAAGAGCATGCGCTCAGTACCTGTGATGCACGGGCTTAGTTGCCCCTTGACGTGTGGAATCTTCTGGAGCAGCGATCAGACTGGTGTCCCCTCTACACTGGCAGGCAGACTCTCTCAATCACTGGACACCAGGGAATTCCTGATACCACTCTCTTTTCAAAATTTTTTTATTTATTCGTTTTTGGCTGTGCTGAGTCTTTATTGCTGCCTGGGCTTTTCCCGAGCTGTAGCGAGTGGGGGCTACTCCCTAGTGGGAGTCTATGGGCTTCTCCCTGTGGCGGCTTCTCTTCTGGCAGGGCACAGGCTCTGGGGATTTCAGGTTCCGTAGCTGCAGCACATGGGCTGTAGTTGCAGCTCCCGGGCTCTGGAGCACATGTTCAATAGTTGTGGTCCACAGGCCTGCATGGCAGGTGGGATCTTCCTGGATCAAGGATCAAACTCGTGTCTCCTGCATTGGCAGGTGGATTCTTTATCACTGGGCCACCAGGGAAGCCCCTGATACCTCTCTTAATGAAGGAAGAAATATTAGCAAAAAGAATCAGTGCAGTGTCAAACAAAGAGACAAATAAACATGCAAAAAAAAAAAAAAAAGAAGATACTAATAAATAGTTAGAAGACAAGTGCTTAGGATCAACCTACAAAATAAAAATAAAACCAATTATTTGCACAGATTGGCATGAATCTGTATCCATTTAAAATGTATTCAAATATCTTGTATGTCACAATAAAGTCTTAATTTTTAAAATCTATTTCTCATGTTTCTTTATATCCTTTTTAGCATCTCTCTTATTTTTCATGTTTTATCTTTCATGGCAAAATTGTCTTATGGCCAGTTAGTTATGTGGCAAAAACATTTGTGGCAAAAATGCAGCAAAAATGTTTACAATAAATAAGCTTATGTCAAAAATACCTAGAACTAGTTTCAGTATTTCAAGAAGTTTTTTTTTTTTTAAGTCTACTTCTTTGGTAATAGGCCTGCATGTAATGGTTAAAGAATAGGCTTTTTTGCTTACGACTAGCATCACATTAGCTCGGAATGTCACAATGCTATTACATCCTGCTCTTGAGTGTTGATTGGCTTTTGGTGGTATCTTGGATTTGCTGGGACTTTTCAGTGCATCAGCTCTGGTTCTCAGAGCCACAGGCTATTTTCCCCTTTTCCTCCAACATGCATCCTGCCGAGTTCCTCACTGTTTGCTTAGGTTTCCAAGATGTATAACACCCGCTTCACTCCTGAACTGTGTTGTCCTTCCCAAGCCAAGGTTCCCAGGTGACCACCCTCACAAGAATGAAGACTAGAGATACTACAGTATAAGAAATTTCCTAATCTCCTCACCTGTCTTCTCTAAGGGGGTTGGTGGGAACTCAACAGGACTTTGTCTTCCAGCGGGCTCTGTGTGGGTCCTGAATAAAGGCTAAGTCTCCCTGGGAGGAGTTTTGAGAGAGGGGACAAGTTGTGGGGCCAGCCAGGAACCCCAATTCCCAAAGGGATCTTGTTCGTCGTCCTCATTCATTATCGGATAGGCTATGTGGGTCCCAGAGAGAGTGCTGAAAGGGGACTTAACAGTAAGGTTGGTTACCCCTGTCTCACCCTGTAAAGGCTCCACCCATTGCCCTGCACTCAGGAGATTTGTCTGATCCCTTGGGAGGGGTCTCTCTTAGTCCCAAGACCTCATGTGTCATTATTAATGTGCTACGGGTTTGGAGATAGAGAAGAATCAAAATCAGGAATCAAAACGCGGCCAACTCAAGAGTCTTGGTTTATCTGATAGGGATAAAATTCCAAAAGGCAAAATGAAGAAAGAAATGCTGATTCAGTACATGGCTGGAAGGAAGGGAATCTTAGGCGCGAATTCAGTGGCTTCCCATGTACTAGGCTATTGCCTTGCTTAGGTGGGACGCCCTCAGGGCAGACCTGAGACAATGACTTTTGTAGGAATGATTCATTAAGAAATGGCTTCTGGAAATGCCGATTAGGGAGTAGGGAGGCTGGACAGGGGAGTAAGATGAGCAAGGAGCTGTCTGGGGCAGGAGTTTAGTGGGGAAAAGTTTCAGCGAGATTGTACAGGGGACCATTGGACTGAGATCCTGCCTCTGAGTGACTGTCAACTAAGGCAAATGACTTGGACTTTTGCACTCCCATCCCAGTCGTGGGTTAAAACAGAGGGCTGTGAGCAGCCTTCAGCTGTGTTAGGGTTAAAGAGCTCTAGTAACCAGAAGATAGGCCACCGAAGAGTCTAAGGTGCAGAGATTGAAATCACACCAAACAAAACGGGATGAGCAGAGAAATGGTAAAAAGACGTTTCAGGGAACCATCATTGACCAACCAGCATTGACATTGTCTGGCGATAACCCAGCTTCCCCACGTGATTCTTCTCTCTGGCTTCACTGACTGGGCCAGTCCCTGAGTCTCTGATTTGGAACTGGCCACTCAGCCTTTGAGTTGAAGATCCTGTTCTTTGGTCAGGGACCCAAGTGTGAATGGTCTGGCCTAGAAGGAGCCCTCTTGCTGGGGCAGAAGGCAGGAGTCTGGTGTGGAGCCCAGCCTGTATTCATGACTGCCTGCTGTTTGGATCCACACCCTTAATCTTACTGTAGAGACCGGCAAGCAATGCCCTGGGTTGGTCTACACTACAGGCCTTGCATATACCGATTACCCACCAGTTAGGATGGCCCACACCACTGCTCCTTTCCAGGATCCTGTTTAAAGTGTTTTTCATCTATGTATATGGATTTATTTATTGTTGAGTTGTATCAGACAAGAAGGTCAAAAATAATATATCAATGATTTATGTGTGTTTGATTTTTTCTAGAGGGAGAAATCCGTTTTGTTAAAGAGCATACATCAGTATTATCTATTCCAGGGCTGTTCATGTGGGTAAAAATAACGATCATAATGATGAATACTGCAACAACAGAAGCTAGCGGTTTGGGTTCCCTGCCTCACATGCATCGTGCTAGCATCACCCCTGTCATTCCCCTTTTGCAGAAGACACAAAGCACAGAGAGGTTAGGTACCATGGTGTTAACCACACAGCTCCTAAAGGCAGACCAAATGGATTCAGACCCAGATCTGGCAGCTTCCGGAGTTCCCCTCCTCCTCCTTCACCCTACTGTCTGATGTTGGGTGCTGCTAGAGACATAGAAATGCCAAGAAGGTTGATAAAACAAAACCAGCAGAATTCCGGACTTGCTAGTTCAGGGAGAAAGTAAGAAGGCACCCAAGGGACACTTAAAAATAAGAATAAAGTGAACAGAGGATCTTTCCTGACTGTCCAGAGATTGAGACACCACAGTTTCACTCTAGGGCACGTGGGGTCAATCCCTGGTTGGGGAACAAAGATCCCACATGCCATGTGGTATGACCAAAAAAAAATTTTTTTTTAATATTTTTAAAATATGCCAGAAGATCTTGTGTTTTAAGAGGGGCTTAGAAAAAATATTAAGAAGACAGAGCCCTAACCCTCTGAGCAACTCTGATGTGGTCTCATCATAAGGCTGATGATAGTTCCAAGTACCCAACTTTCCCAGAAGCATAGCCCACCAAACAACTGATGAAACTCCATGAGCAGATAAATATGCTCCTAGCTTAGCTTCACCTCATATTGCCATTTACTCTCACCTGATTTTGTCCAATATGTATGCATTTTTTTCTTAGCTTCAAAGGGAACTTGGAAAACAAATGAGAGCAACAAAGAGAACAGGGAAGCCCGCTGACCGTGACTTTGCACTCACATACACACTCTGAGTGCACACTTAAGTGAGACCCATAAGAATTCTTGGCCTGACATCTCTGCACATGAGATCATGGCGTTTGTACAATTTGGCCTTCTGTTTATAAATAAAAGACACAGTCTGAAGATAGATGGAGATGACACTCTGGAAAAAAGGGAAGAACACTTTATGAGGTTCAGGTTTTATATTTTAAAGCAGCGACACAGGAAGATAATCTGACTTGTTCGTAAGGCTTATTTTTTAATCTAAAAATAACGACTTTCTACTAAAAAGGGAGAGTTGGGGGAAATAAGAAGAAACAGCTTTCTGTGGGTGATTTATAAAGCAAGCTATTTCTGGGGATTAAGACTGTCTACCTGGGTTTGAGTTATTTGATTACCTAAAAACTTGAATGAGCATGAGTCAGTTAATTTGCCGGCTTTCTGGTTGACCTCTGTGTCATCATGTCCTCTCCAGATGCGCACGGGCGAGATTTATCTGGGGTGGCCCCTCGGCCGGCTTGGGCCTGCAATAGCACTTAGTCTCTCTTCCTCCCATGGGCCCCTCCCCGGCCGCTCTCACAATGGTTGCCTTTGAGTCCAGAGAACCTTGGTCTTGCGGGCCCCTGGTCTAATATCTCCGAGGAAAACACTGGAATCCCTTGGAACGGAGCAGAACTGGATGGGGAGACGTCATTATCCCAGGGCTGACTGTAAATTGTGCTGTTTAGTCTGTAAAGCAATTAGGTCTGGGGAGTGTAATGCGATGCTGGAGGCTGGCTGGCCTCTGTGCCCTTCTCTGTCTGGTCTGTTAGTTGTCCATAGGCATCAGCACCCAGCTTTTTGGGCCAATATCCTACTCCCCTTAACCCAAAAGCATGTGCTGAAACACACCAGTTTCATCTTGTATGTTGAGTATCTGTGTATGCAAAGGACCTGGATCCTGACACCCTGAATGTAAACTGCAGCTTTGCTTCCTTCTTGCTGTTAAATGAAGTCGGGTCAGTCACTGAACTGTCCCGAGAGCATCTTGGTTGCATTAAATGGGCCTCATCACCTCTATCACGTAGGTTTAACCAAACTGGGCAAGGCTGGAGCCTGGCAGGTGGTTAGAGCCCCAGTGTTCTGAGTCTATCTGGGTCTCTTTGTAGGGTGACTGGTGACTACTTGGTTGACATCAGCCACGTTCAAAAGATCTGCCAGTGTTTCTATCTGCTTCTTGTGAACCCTGGTTGGCCTGATGACCTTCTCCATTGATGTCTCTCCCTTACCACTTCCACAACCTTCTAGCTGTGCCCTGTACCACCCTGAGTTAAGTCAGTCTCCCCTGCTATTCTCTATTACAGTGCCCTGGCTGTTTCCTAGGTACACCTTAGCCACAGAGTTCATTTTTCTATTGAAATCTTCTTATGGGTCTTCTCCACTTGACTGGGAACTTCACAGAGTGTGGTTGTAGTTGCCTTAGTCACATTATTGACCTGGCACCTGCTGTAGTTCCTGGCACATCAGTAAATATTGGGTTGGCCACAAATTTTGTTCAGGTTTTTCTTATGGGAAAACCTGAATGAACTTATTGGCTAAGTCAGTATCTTGTGGGATGAATGAATGAAAAATAATACATACATGCCCAGTGGGCAGACAATACTCACCTCCTTGCTGGCCAGATACAATCTCAAGGTCAGAGTCACATCCTTGGAAGATATTCCAGAGCAGCCTCATTCCTTGGTTATCGCTGGGTACCTGCCTCATCCTCTATACCATACACAGCCTTGGATTCCCTACCTCTGGGGTTCTTTTGTGTGAATAGAAGAAACAAGCTTCTATTTCATTTATGCCACTGCTATCTTGGATTTTGTGCCATATGCAGCCAAAACTTATTTGGTTTATATGCCGGGGAATTTCTCTTCAAGGGCAGCTCTCCTGGGCTAGACGCTGCTTTGGAATAGCAAAGTCATGAAGGCCTTATGTGTGTTTGTGTGTGGGGAGGCAGGGGAGGTTTCACCAGAATCCCAAGTGTGTTTGGTGCAGGAAGGAACTCCTTTTTCCTAGTGAAAGATCAAACCCTAGGAAGACTCTCGCCACACCGTGTATTAAGCCAAGCCTGCTCTCCTCTGCGCGGACTCCAGTGCACATTTGTTTTAAATTATTCTTTAATTGCTTAAGTGTTTGTGGTGTCTTTGCTCTTAACTTGGGGGCCTGAAGAATGAAAGGAGGGAATCTTGCTGTCCCTGCCCCTCCACCCCCAGAATGGAGACCCTCCCAGGAGCTCCCCCTTACTTGTCCCAGGGAGAGGCCAGTTGGTCAAAAGACAAGACCGCCGGGTATGAGAAATGGAAAGACCACCAGGTTTCCCTTGTAATCCTCCAAATTCCAAGCCCCAACTTGGTGTCGTGTTGGGAAATCTGACTGTTTTGCTTTTGTGGCAATGCTAACATATACCTAATTAGTCTGTTTGTCTTAAAATCTACCCACTCTTCAAAAGGAAAAGAAAATAGCTGGGGCTGAAAATAGTTCAGTTGTAGACGTGGGAGCCATTGCCAGAGCTTTAATAAATACCCCCAAACCTCTGATTGGTCTTTGCCAGACCTGCTCTTAGAGCAAAGAGCTCCAGGGACCTGGCCAAAGCACTGTCTGCTGGGATCATGGATGGGATTTCATGACTGCGGCAAGAGAAGGTCCCACATCTCACGAGAGGTGGGAATCGTCATATCATAGACTGTCAGGGATGGGAAAGAAAGTGAAGTTGCTCAGTTGTGTCTGACTCTCTGCGACTCCATGGACTGTAGCCTGCCAGGCTCCTCCATTCATGGGATTTTCCATGCAAGAATACTGGAGTGAGTTGCCATTTCCTTATTTAGGGGATCTTCCTGACCAAGGGATTGAACCCAGGTCTCTGGCACTGCAGGCAGACTCTTTACTGTCTGAGCCACCAGGGAAGCCCCCATCAGGGAAGAGGGAGACCAGGAAATCATGAAGATCAGTGTTCAGTTCAGTTCAGTAACTCAGTCATGTCTGACTTTTTGTGACCCCATGGACTGCAGCACGCCAGGGTTCCCTGTCCATCACCAACTCCTAGAGCTTGCTTGAACTCACGTCCATCGAGCTGGTGATGGGCTCAAACTCATGCCCATTGAGTTAGTGATGTCATCAAACCATCTCATCCTCTGTCATCCCCTTCTCCTCCTGCCTTCAATCTTTCCCAGCATCAGGGTCTTTTCCAGTGAGTCAGTTCTTCGCATCAGGTGGCCAAAGTATTGCAGTTTCAGCTTCAGCATCAGTCCTTCCAACGAATATTCAGGACTGATTTCCTTTAGGATTGACTGGATTGATCTCTTTGCAGTCCAAAGGATTCTCAAGAGTCTTCTCCAACACCACAGTTCAATAGCATCCATTCTTTGGGGCTCAGCTTTTGTTATAGTCCATCATGATCATGAAGATCAGCCCTGTTGTTTTATGCCTCAAATAACTGAGATGCAGAGATGGAGAGGACTTGCCACAGTTTTCACTCTTTAGAAAGCATAATGGTAACCTGAACACATTCTCGGTTCCCTTCTCTCCTTTTACACCTCAAGCAGAAGCATATAGAGTCTTCCATGTTTAAGGGGCTACATGAGCCACACCTCTGGCTTTTTCCTACCCCAATCTAGTGACTTCTCTATTCTGCTCATCTCTAAGAAAAGCTTTCTCGAGAAAATTTGTTGAGTCTTCACTCTGTGTCTTAGCCCTGGTGGCTCAGATGGTAAAGAACTCGCCTGCACTGTGGGACAGCCAGCAGGCTACCGTCCATGGGATCACAAAGAGTTGGACACAACCGAGGGCCTAAGCACAGCTCAGCACATGCGATCATTGTAACAAGCTTACAAGATGGATGTAACTCTTCAGTTCAGTTCAGTTCAGTTCAGTCGCTCAGCAGTGTCCGACTCTTTGCGACCCCATGAATCACAGCACGCCAGGCCTCCCTGTCCATCACCAACTCCCGAAGTTCACTCAGACTCACGTCCATTGAGTCAGTGATGCCATCCAGCCATCTCATCCTCTGTCGTCCCCTTCTCCTCCTTCCCCCAATAACTCTTGGTAACTATTAAAAACTGTTGACAAGTATAAGTGATAGATGACCATTATTATCCCTTCTGAGTCTCGGAGAGGTTATCAATGACTTGCCCAAACTCACATGGGCTTCCCTTGTAGCCCAGACAGTAAAGAATCTGCTTGCAATGTGGGAGACCTGGGTTCAATCCCTGGATCTGGAAGATCCCCTGGAGAAGGAAATGGCAACCACTCTAGTATTCTTGCCTGTAGAATCCCATGGACAGAGGAGCCTGGCGGGCTATAGTCCATGGGGTTGCAAAGAGTCGGACACTACTGAATGACTAAAACTTTCTTTCCCTAAACTCACACAGCGTGAAAGTGATGGGACTTAGGTTTAGGCTCTCGGGAGTCTGACTCCAGAGTCCCCAGCCTTAACCAGTGTGCCATATGGCTTTCTAAACTTTGAAGATTTTAGTTTTTGTGTTCAAGGAATCTAGTACTGCTCACCAAACATCAATAGACCATACCCTTGGAGTGATTGTTTTCCTTTGGTGATGATGGAGTCACGTAGACCTATTCACAGTTCCTGGTCTGCTGTGCTTTATGGCCATATTTACAGCCTATGTTTAATGGGTAGAGCTTGGATAAATTCTCAACTCTTGCCTACATAGTTTTGAATGGGACCTAGGACAGGAAAGGGTGCTTCAGTAGATCCAGACTAAGGTGCAAGGGGCTTTGCCTCTTGGACTGTGTGATCCAGCACATCCAGTGATACTCGAAGTGTCTGAGGCACATTGGGAGGCGTCTGTAAAGCCTTTGGCAAGCCTTCACAGGTGAATCACAGCATAAACCAGCAGAATTTTGAGCAAATATGTCATCCTATGTGGATAACTAGTCTCCTTTGAGAAATAGCTCTGTTTTGCTCCCGGGTCCTAGTAGGGGCTGAAAATCACCTGACCTTGGGCCAAGTTACCACAAGACTTGAGTGATACATCATGAATTAGATGTCAATATCTGACACACTAAAATACACAGCTGGGCATGCAGGGACCCCTCCACAATCAAATGGAAGTGACAGGACTTCCCTAATGCCCACTAATGCAGGAGACAGAGTTTCAATCCCTGGTCCAGGAAGACTCCACATGCCATGCAGCAACTAGGCCCATGTATCACAGCTGCTGCCTGGAGCCGGGCTCCACAAGAGAAGTCACTGTAAAGGGAAGCCCACACACCACAGCTGGAGAGTAGCCCCCACTTGCTGAAAAAAGAGAAAGTCCGCGCACAGCAAGGAAGACCCAGAACAGCCAAAAATAAATAACAGCTTAACTGATTTTTTAAAAGATGACCTCCTTAAAAAAATGAAAGTGGCATACATGAGATGGCTCAAACCAATCCTAAGAAGTGACATGCATAAACCTGTAGTCCAGGAACCTAGGCCCGTACTCCTGCTGAGGGTCCTGGGCATGCTCACAGGGCCTGTGCTCAGAAGGGCCTCACATTTGGTTTAATGTTCTACTCTCACCATGTTGAAATTTGTAATTTGGGGGGAAGGGGTCCTTCATTTTCATTTTGCTCCGGGCTCCACAAATGATGTAGCTGGCTTTGCTCCTGCACCCTGCTTCTTCCTTCTCGACCTGTTCTTATGGCTACATGGGGTTTTTCTATGATCTGTTGACTTAAGAAGAAAAATTTGGACTTGGTTTACGTATGATTCACTGCAAGATACCGACACTATGTGAAGACAGCAGAGTACAGAAACCACAGTCCCATCCCCGGGTGTCTCCGAAGGACAAGGCTGAATAAGTAATCCTTCCAGTGGGCAGGGCTGTTCACCCTGCCTGGAAGAAGAGAGAACCAAAGGTTGGGACCTATACTGATCCGTGCAGAGTGGATAATGGTTTGGCTGGAAAATCAATGACAAGGAGGCCTGGGGACGAAGTATATGGTTACATTTTCTGAATGAGCGCATAATGTAAAGGACTTTGTATCTTTGTGCTCATCAAAGAACACTCTCAATAGAGGAAGAGTTTAAGAATTTGGTAGACAAGATGACTCACTCTGCAGGTCAGACAGCCTCTCCCCCAATCACTTTTCCTTGACGGGTTAGCTTGTGAACAAAATAGCCTTGATGGCAGAAATGGAGGCTGAGTGACAGATTTCTACTCAACAAGGCTGATTTGGCTACTGCCGCTGCTGAGTCTCCAATATGCCAAAGAACAGAGACCAACAGTGAGCCCCTGATAGTACACTATTTCCTGGGGGGAAGGGAGGAGGAATCAGCCAACCGTGCGGCAGTAGGTTGATAACAGTGGACTGCTTCCATCGTGGAAGGGGCAGCACTTCATTCTTACCGGAGTAGATTCTTTCTCTGGATATAGACTGACCTCTCCTGCTCACAGTGCCTTTGTCAAAACTGGTATCTGTGGGCTTAAACAGAATACTGTGTCCCCTGTCATGGTGTTCAAAGCAGTGTTGCTGCTGCCCAAGGTACTCATTTCACAGCCAGTGAAGTACAGCAGCGGACTCTTGCCCATGGATTTTTCTGATCTTATCTTGTTTCCCATCACTGTGAAGCAGCTGACTGACAGAACTGTAGAATGACCTTTTGAAGATATAGTTATGGCCCCAGCTGGGTGTCAATACCTTGCAGAGCTGAGGCAATGTCCTACCATTCACAGAATTCTCCAGGCAAGCATATTGGAATGGGTTGCCATTTCCTACCCTAGGGGATCTTCCTGACCCAGAGATTGAATCTGGGTTTCCCAGACTGTGGGCAGATTCTTTACCATCTAAGCCACCAGAGAAGCCCAATATCCTACAGCATAAGCCACATGCTCTAAACTGGTGACCAAGGGATGGTGCTCTTTCTCTCATAGCTGAGATTCATGGGTTCTTAAAGAGTGGGAAAGGGATTAATTACTAGTACCTCGACTTAAACTTCTGCTTTTTGTTTCTGCATCTTTGGGACCTTCTTGTTGAGAGGACTTAGTTTCTTTCCAAAGAGAAATCTGTCCATCACAGCAATGATTCATTAAACTGAAGTTGGGACTGCCTCTTGACCTCTTTAGGTTCTTCCCGCTGGAGAATGAACAGCAAAAGATGGTGGACTACTGTGCAAGCCTAGGTGATTGATCTGGCCGAGGGGAAATTGATGGCTACTGTACAGTGGGGACTTCCCAGGTGGTGGGAGAGCCCCTGGAGGAGGGCAGAGCAATCTACTCTATTATTCTTGCCTGGGGAATCCCATGGACAGGGGCGCCTGATGGAGAACAGTCCATAGAATCACAGAGTCAGATACAACTGAAGCACATATGTACAATGCGGGAAGACTGAATTCACTAGTATGTCTGGATGCAGATGTCCCAGAGCATCTCTTGGTTCTCCAATGGTAGGACTTCCCTGGTGACCCAGTGGTTAAGATTCCATGCTTCCAATGCAGAGGGCATGGGTTTGATCCCTGGTCAGGGAACTAAGATCCCATATATCATGTAGCACTGTCAAAATATTAAAAACAAAACCAAAACACAGATGAATGGGAAATGACAGCAGCCTAGTACAGGCTGGAGTGTTAGTGCTCCATAGACTTTAGGAATAAAGATAGAGTCATTCCATCAGGTAGGAAATTTTGACCACCTGAAGATGTTTACTGAAAGCAAAAGTTATATTGAATGGATAGCAGAAGAAGGTAAACTCCAGCTATGACCATATAACCAGTTGTAGAAATGAAGACTAACTATAACAGTGTCTCTTCCTCATTTTACTATGAATATATTAATATTTTTCTTTCCCTCTCCCATTTCTTCACCATCTAATATAAGATGTGTTAATAGTAAACTTGATTGATATCTTAGAATTTAAGTTACCAAATAGCTCCAGATGAGTATGACTCAGCTGGAGGAGGAATGCACATCTGGCAGTGATGGACAAAAGAACTTTGTATCCTCTGCAGCGGTCCCCAATCTCTTTGGCACCAGGGACCAGTTACATGGAAGATTCTTTTTCCATGGAACTGGGGAGGGGGTGGAGTGGCAGTGGTGGTTTCAGGATGATTCAAGCACGTTACATTTGTTGGGCACTTTATTTCTATTATTATTACATCAGCTCCACCCCAGATTATCAGTTTTTAGATCCTAGAGATTGGGGGCCCCTGTTTTACAGAGAAGGTTGTTGTGTTTTGGGTGGTACATGAGAGAGTTGTGTCATGTAAGGCAAAGCAAGAGCTTGCTATCGTCTTTATTTGGATGTTAAATATGATGAAAAGAAACAGGTATGGATGCCAAGTTGTCATGGCCTGGACTATGGTGACATTGTATTCTGTCAATTTAGTAAAGCTGAAACTATATTTCCCAGAATTCGCTTCTCTGCATGATTTTAGGTTAAGCCTGGCCACAAGAGAAATTTTCACAAGAGTTGAAAGGTTGAAGGGATGCTATAGTCCTTTTAGTATGCTCTGAAGGTGGCTGAAGGGCAGAGACTATTGCAACTCAAGCATCTTGTGATTGATCTGCTGGCTTGGTGGTGAGGGGTAGCAACTGGGCACACAACTCTACCAGCTCCCCCCCTCCCTGATATCCTCCTCCCATCTCTGAATCCTGGACCAGGTACTTGTGAAGCTTATCCTGCAGGCCACTTGGGTCATCTGGAGTAGAGGCAGTGAGGCACCGAGACAGCTCCTGTCTGCCCTCCCAAGTTCTAGGTAAACCTTAATCTCCCTAGTTCACAGACATCTTCCCTTCACAACTGCCAACTCTGCTGACTTTGGGCCCTACATGGGATGCAGAAGTGAGAGCTTTAAATAGACTGCCACACTATGCCCATGCTTGGTCTCATCCCTATAATAAATCGTTATTCTGTATCGTTATTCTAAATCATACACAGCAGTTCATCTTCTCTGAGAGAACCCTGACTGATATACCTAGACTGTTAAGTAAGTCCTCTCTCAAAATTTTCTTATATACATTACACCACCTAATCCTTATAAGAATCCCTTGAAGTCGATATTACTATCAATCTGAGGATAAGTAATTTGAAATCAGAGAGGCTAAGTGACATTTTCCATATCAGTTCAGTTCAGTTTAGTCACTCAGTCATGTCTGACTCTGCGACCGCGTGAATCGCAGCACGCCAGGCCTCTCTGTCCATCAACAACTCCCAAAGTTCACTCAAACTCATGTGCATCAAGTCGGTGAAGCCATCCAGCCATCTCATCCTCTGTCGTCCCCTTCTCCTCCTGCCCCCAAACCCTCCCAGCATTAGGGTCTTTTCCAATGAGTCAACTCTTCGCATGAGGTGGCCAAAGTACTGGAGTTTCAGCTTCAGCATCAGTCCTTCCAATGAACACCCAGGACTGATCTCCTTTAGAATGGACTGGTTGGATCTCCTTGCAGTCCAAGGGACTCTCAAGAGTCTTCTCCAACACCACAGTTCAAAAGCATCAATTCTTCACACTCAGCTTTCTTCACAGTCCAACTCTCACATCCATGCATGACCACTGGA